>JAYKKM010000114.1:1397500-1703242 GCA_035772405.1 Chrysogorgia sp. JL179-B06
ACAGGTGCATAATGTTCGAGTCTTTAGACATGGCAGACTTGATTATGGCCACTATGCTTTCATTGTCGCACAAGAGTTGGATTTGCTTTCGTGACCACTCCCGTCCCCACACATGGCAAGCCAATGCAATAGGGAACAATTCTTTGTAGGCTATTCTGAAAGTTTGTTCCTCAAAAGTCCATTCAAACAGTTCTGCCAATGCCGATCGTAGGCAAACTGGAGGGCTAAGTCGACATAGTATCTTTCTCGCCAACTCAATCCAAGATATATCTATCAGCCGGATGAATAGGAACTGCGATAGGCACTTTAAAGTTTTAATGTCGATTTTACCCATCAACATCCCATAATCGCATAATCGTATCTATGGCATTCTTCAACTTCGTGTAAGTCAATGAAAATTCTTCTTTTATTATTCTGTCGTTTGCGCTATTGGCTGTGAGGAATAAGCCGCCAATTGTCGTTGCCCTTCTTAGGTATCACACCAAAATGTCTCACATGTAAGTTTTCAATCAGTGGTGCTATCGTAAGACCAAAAACCCGCCCGAGTTGCAACTCTTTCATTAAATATTCGTTAATTACCGTTGATGGGCAATTTGATTCTGCGGACTTGAGCTTTGATAACTCTTTGTGAAAACCCAAACGAAAACAATAACGAAAACCGTTTAACAAGTACCAGACCTTGTTGCGATCCGGGTGCGACATTAATTGTATTTTCAAGTTGGTGACATCAACTGGTGACACCGATGTCGGCATATTTGCGTTGCGTGTAATTTCAAGCGCGATGTTTATAACAGTGCATGGTCACAGTTCATTTAGACTGTGCTGTCTTTGATCGGTCGAAGCGTTGGGGTGATCTTGCGCGATAATATGGATAATTGCTGCTGCTGGCATGGGATGTGTTTCGGTGCGGGCCTCCGCACTTGTCGCAAAGCGTGATAAAATCTACAATGACCGCGAGGCCTGTGGCATGATCCGCGATTCAAAGAGACGCCCGTTTCACTAGCTTTGTCATCACCTCGTGCTTTGTAGCGATTGCCCGCAGATGACCAGCTGCGCGCCCCCACGTTTATATGGTAATTTCACATATACGGCTTTCAATACGCTCCAATCTGTGAGGTCAGCGGCCAGACTGCAGAGTTGGGCAGAGCCGCAACCGATTTTACCGCACCTGAGTCGAGCAATGTGTTGCGCAATATATATATTTTTCGCAATATTTTTCAAAATGTCCCTGGCCTACTAGCCACCTGCCCAATAATTTAATTGTTCACACATTGTGTTAAAAAACAAGAGATACGATATTTTACATGCAACAAGTAAAACGTAGAACATAACATATTATAAATATCCGTTTGTGTCACTGACATGCAGCTGCAGATTATTGCCATTATTTAAAGTTAATTGAGCCGGTGGCTGAGTTAAGTTGGCAAAGTGGTCACTTTATATCTCAAGTTCCAAATTGAAAGTATTTCCATTGATGGATTGGTCAATGGTCACTGGTCAGCTTGAATTATATGTGGGCATCTGGGCTTCTCAGTTCGTAGCCTGTCCACAACTTTACTAACATGCCATCTTGAGGCTCGTCCACGCTCATCAAAATACTTCGTCATCACTGAGTCTACCAGCATTGATCTCTTGCCAATGCTTAGAAAGCTTTGGAAGAATGGTTTTGGATGGTTGAGAGCCATTCTTTACTTTTGTCAATTCCTCTTGCGACGTTTTTAAAAGTGCAATTACTCGCGAGTGCCATGCAATAATCTTCCATGGTGGCAAGTTTACGGTCTGGGCTCGGATCATCAGCGACACTGCAGGCTGCAGGATATCCAGCATTCCACAAAGGTCTACAGCAAAATCGTCTCCACGAACCTTGAAGTAACAAAACTTTAAGTTAGTTAAATTTCATGGTAACATGGAAACCCGCTTTTGAAGCAAAAATTATACATAATTTTTTGTTCTTACCTGATACTTTGTTTCGTCTTCATCATCCTCATCATCTTCTCTACATCTGCTGTAAGTTTCTATTAGCCCTTGGTAGCTTACGTAGATTTTCTTCCACTGGTCAAATGATGAGCTAAAGAATCTAGTCGTTGAGAAAGTTACGGTCTCCAATGCTTTTAGGTTCAATGCGTCTGTCAAACCTTTGTATTCTTCGTGTCCACGACCACTGCCAAACATTGTGTGGAATCTATAATTATATTTGATGCATGGAAATTAGAATATTTTATAGAATTCTAAAGCGATTGGGCTGTGGCCACATCTTCCTTATTTATTAATAGATACTGTACATGTCATTAACCTATTTGCTCTTTTGATTAACCGTTTAATCAAAGACGAAACGGGAGTTCCATCTTCTCGCAGATCAGCCATTGCCAAGTCCATCCAATGTGAAACATCCCAAGGGGTGAGTAAAAAATCGTCAGACGTCGTGCTGTTTCCCAGCTCTTGAAACAGAGATTCTTGAAATGTACTGCACTGATATTGACCATCCGCATGAACAGCTGAAGAAAAAAATGTATATATTGCAGGCATCGAAATAACGCCTGTCTACCTGTCGTTTTCAGGTAGATTTTACAAGTGACAGGTAAAAAAAACATCTACCTGTCGCAGCGACAGGTAGAGGCGACAGGTAGAGACTAGTTGCCCTATGCGATAGCTGACGTATTTAGTTACCAAACCCTACTCGGTTATACGCTGCAGCGCATGACAAACGTTTACACGATCACACGGAAGAATTGGTTAAATTCTATGGATCGTTTTCTCATTAAACGTAATCAACATGATTATCATGTACCTGAAGAAGCAGATATAACAGATGCGACCACTACTTCTGCAGAATCCACGTCAATTCAAGAAGTGTCGCCGTTGGCAAAACGTAAACGGACTTTCAAGTTTGGAGAACGATGGAAAAATGGCCGCCCGTGGTTGTTCACCGAGAATAACACGATGTTCTGTTCTTACTGCAAGGAGTTTAATCAAACCAGCAAAAACAAGTTTGTTTCCGGGTGCGAATCAATGCGCATAGAAAATGTGCGTTCTCACGAAGATAGTAGTGTTCACAAAGCCAGTCATTCTGCATATCTTAATTCAAAGAAAAGTTTATCAGAGCAGCCAATTGTTAAGGCCGTGATAGGTATGGAGAAACATGACATGGAGCTCATGAAGAAATTATTCACAACTGCATTTTATGTTGCGAAACATGAAAAGCCATTTACTGATTTCGTCAAGTTAACAGAGCTTCAAGCTAAAAATTATGGAGATGAAATAGCAAGAGAACATTATAACAATGATAAACAAGCAAAGGAATTTATTCACTTTATGGCAAAATCAGAAAGTGAAATAAAATTAGAAAAAATTAACAGTTCAGAATTTATTGGTGTAGCAGTAGATGGATCAACTGACAGTGCAAACCTTGAAGAGGAATCTTATTATGTCTCATATCTAGATGAGAAATATGAGCCTCACATAGACTTTATGAAAATCGGTAGTGTCGAAGGACGTGCAACAGCACAAGGGCTTACAGATTGCTTTTTTGATACTTTTGCTGAACTTGGTATCGATATAAAGAGCAAATGTGTACAACTAGCAACAGATGGGCCTAGTGTTATGAAAAACATGTGCAAGTTGGTAAGAAATGAAATGAAATGGCTCTTGGAATTCCACTGTGCAAATCATCGCCTTGAGTTATCATTCAAAGATGCTGTAAAAAATCTATCTTTATATGATGATACTCACTCTTTATTGAATGGTCTCTATCACTTCTATGATAACAGCAGCTTACAGTCAAGAACATTGAAAGGTACAGCTGAACTATTGGGAATTAAGCCATTGGTCCACACTACAGCCAAAGGTAAATGCACAAATGAAAGTGTTTGTAAAACCTTATTCTTATATATGAAATAATTATTTCTCTCAATATATTCTATTATCTCACATTGATTTCATTTATACTTTTTATTATTTGTAATTTAATTTAAATTTATAGGAGGAAGTCTAAATTTTTCATATATGCCTTTTGGTTTCTTTTTCGACTAAGAACTTCCTTGCCACTTGTGTTTTTTGCTTGTGTAAAAAATTATCCTGTGGTAAAATTCAGTAAATTTAATTCGATTCAGGTACCAGATGGGTAGCTCACAGGGAGAAAGCTGTGTCTGCACTTGACCGAAACTATTGAGCAAATGTTGCCCAGCTACAGGAGTGTAACCAAGGCAACACCCAGAGAGTGGAAACACGCGCCAAAGCTCTTGGATTGAGGGACAAACTTCTTGATGAAAATCTTGTAATTTTTATTTTTGCTATCTTTAAATGCTTATTAGCCACATTTTCATGTTTGAGTTGTCTCTTGCAATCTGATGATGCAAGCATAGACACAATTGTCAGCATGATCAAACGTACCAAAACTAAACTTGAAAATTTTGACTGTGAGAATAAGATAAAGGAATTTAAAGATGCCCACATCAAGGATGGTAATTTCAGAGATGTTCAACTGAAGCAACACAGAGCCAGACACTCAACAGGAGACCTTGTTAAAACTGAAAGTGAACTTTTAGTGAATAAACTTAAACAAACTGTTACTGACAGATTTGGTCCATTGAGTGATGGTAACATTGGCGGCTGTCCTGAAATGTCCCTTGTTTCTATATTTGATGTAAGCAGATTGCCAGATAGTGACGGGGATGACATTTCACAGTATGGAAAAGTTGAAATTGAGCAACTGGTCTGTCATTTCTCTGACCTTTTGTTATCTAAGGACTATGATCCAGAACAGATAGAAGAAGAAAGGGTTCCCCTCTGGGAATATGTAGTAAATGTGCTACAAACCACAACCAAGGAGGGACGTTCAATAAAAAAGTTCTGGCCTAAAATATTGAGGAAGAAAGGAGACTCAGCTGAATTACACAACATATTAAGCTTGGTGAAGATCTGGTTGGTTTTAAATTATTCAATAGCTTGTGTTGAACGTGGTTTCAGCCTCATGAATCGAGTCAAATCAGACTGGAGATCAAGACTGACTGAAGGGTCATTGAACGATCTGATACATCTTGCGCTGAGCAATTCCAGTGTCCAGAACTTTGATCCAGAACCTGCCATTAAACTGTGGTGGTTTGAAGCCAAAAATCCAAGAAGACTTGTGGATGCTTATGGACCAAGGCCAAAAAAGGTTCAATAATTAAGATATGGTGCCAGCAAATTAATAGTCTACCACATGTCAAACATCACATACACTGACAGTGATTGTAATTACATTTTTTGTTGATATTTAATTACTATTAAAAATCAAGGAAAATAGCGACTCACTTTTGTTCTGGTTAAAAATGAAAGAGACAGGTAAAAATATATACTACCTGTCATAGGGACAGGTAAACAATTTTTAACATTTCTACCCCTGATATATTGTGTGATGGTAAAAATAAAATCATACATTTGAATGTACATGAGAAGTACATACAACAACCTCTTATAAAATGCATTTCACCCGCTTGAAAGTCTAACTTATTTTTCAAAACGGATGAGATTTGTTTGGCGAGATCTTGACTGGAGCCACCCTGAATCTGCTTTGTTTCCTTCTCAACTGTGTAAACAGCTGGAGCATCCAATGGCATCGCAATGCGTTTTCATTCCACTGGGAGGAGAAGGAGGACAGCATGGTTTGTTTCTCTGTGAGGAGTGGACTTATCGACGGCAAGGGAAATGTGAGGTGGAAGGCCAGTACATTCCAAAGGCTTTCTTAGGAACTTCTTTGTTTGAATCATTGCGTAACGGTATGCAGCATGGATTATTTCAGGGAATTGGTTGCTTTAATGACAGAAAAAATATCATTAAAATATATAATTATTTAAAATAACTAAGATTTGGAAGAAGTGACCAAAAGAGAGGTATTTTAGACTTACCGACCATGCCCAAGATTTCCAACACCAGCGTATGAGAGGAACCCAACCATCCTTTCATATGCCATCCCTGCAGCTTTGATTTTACATGTGTGGATTGCAGCACTTACGAGAGTGGTGTTGATTCCTGTTATCTTCTTCTGCATCTTCATCTCTTTAAGTGCAAACTTCTTTGCTTTGTAATGCTCTTGACCACCACTTCGAAGAGAGCTGAATCATCGATTTTTTGAAGCTGTACCAAGTTTGGTTACCTCCAACCATGATAGCCTCTGTTTTCTCCTTGGCGTACACAAGTCCTCCTCCCCAGGAATTGTTTGATGACACCCTATATGCATAGATAAAAGATTGTCGTAGGCAAATATATATCGAAATACATAAATACATGTTCCTATCTCAAGGTAAAACAGTTAATATAACACAGACCGACAGACGTACTACAATACACTTACACATTATTTTTTGGTTGAGATAGATGAAACTGCTGGCATGTATAGCAAGTGATTTGAGAACCATCTTCCAAGATGTCCACGATAATGTCTGGATGTTTAACATCCAAAAGTCTTGTAGAAGATAGCACTCCTGCAATATCTTTATTTACAATCACATCAGCTGGTGATTTTTTAGTTTCAGGAACAGTCAAGGATTCTAACATTAATATTACCCTGCTTAAATCATTTTGCATATTTTAGATTCTGCTCTGTCTGCAAATTGCTTTCACTAGTAACAAAACCAGACAAAGAACTTTGAACCGGATGAGGAGGTGGGCGTTCGGCTGCTGGACCAGGTGTTACTTTACCACTTGGAACTTCCAAGGATTTTTGTGGTTTTGGAGGCTTGGTAGTTTTCTTTGATCTTTGAAGGAATTTTTGGGCAAGTTCATGGTCCTTTGCTACGATGTTGGATAAGTACTGTTCAGCAGGTTGATCTGGATGCTTTTGAATCCAGTGGCGTCTTTTGTTGAAGTCTCGTCCTCTGGACAGTGCACTTCCACAGACTAAACAAATATGTGGATTTGGTGATTCTTTAGCTTCTTTACACGGCTTTTTCGATAGTGGCTTGACGCTAGCACCAGTCGATTTTCTTTTGAAAGCTGCCCATGGATCTGGGCCGTCTGCCCGATCTGTAGCAGCAGTTGATGTTGATGGCAATGATTTGTCGCTTGTGTCACCTAAACATAAATTTTTGGAAATTCTATATTATTCATATCAATATTTCTGCATTATAAATAACTTGATAATCTTACAGGCAACTTAGTAACTTACCAGTGGTTCTGTCACTTCTGTCAGTTAGGTTCAAACAAAATGAACAAATAATTTTCTGCCCATAGCCTTCTTCTTCCCCCTCCACGGGTTTACCGCAAAATATGTGGACATTCTTTTTGCAGCCAGCACATTGATGGGCATCGCCGACTTCTCCATCACATACCCACATCACGAACTAATAAAAATATTAAATTTCAGCAAAGTGCCAAAGTCCAAAACTTTGCCAAAATCACTTTACTTAAACTTGGTCTTGGATATTTTTGCACCTCTGCGTGGTTCCCACTTCCCAGTCGAGACTCGAGAGCCTTACAAAAATGCAGCGTAGCACTAGGCCTTCTATTTGTATTTTCGGTATTTTTGTATTGAGGTCGGTGCCCGGTGGTATATTTCAGGTCGGGCGGGGACGCTAAACAAGTTTTTTTTTATGTGGCCTAATATTTTTAGGGATTTTATACTCAAAGTTCTGTGTTTTACATATGTAAATAAAGCAAAGTTCCTGTTTAGTTTTAATGATATTTTGACTTATATTCAAAGTTCCTGTTTAGTTTTAATGATATTTTGACTTATATTAAATATAAGTCAAAATATCATTAAAACTAAACAGGAACTTTGCTTTATTTACATATGTAAAACATAGAACTTTGAGTATAAAATCCCTAAAAATCATATGCTCGAGTAGTCGAGTACACATTACACAAGAACAACTGACTCTAATGTTTCATATACAAAAAAAATTACACACCTGAGTTCATCACTTCATCCTCGAATTCATCCAAAATCCAACCGCTGACCAAAAAACGTTTACTATTCGCAGGCCCACGCAATTTAACCTGACCGACCGTGGGGTTGCAGCCATATCGCAAATAAGAGAATTTTAAGAGAATTGGCACTCGTCAGTCGATAAATGTTTTAAGGATGTGTTATTTTGCATTTTTAACCCATTTTAAATACGAAGTTTTACACAAATTTAAATATTTTCCGAATTTCCGTGACCATGTGCGCTCCTCGCTACAAATTGCCCGCACCAGCAGGTGTACTTCACGATTATTTTGCGCACCTGCAAGTCATTTTGCACACCCGCACCTATTTCACCCAGGCCATCCGCACCCGAGATCTCGTCAAAGTGCCCAACTTTGCAGTCTGAGTAACAACAATGTTACAGGAATAATTTTACATTTTATTTAAAAATAACAGCTGTTAAATGTGTTTCATAAATGCATTACGTGCTGTTTAATAAAGAGCATCAGATTTAAAACACAAGGGCGTAGAGCGAGTGTTTTAGATCTGATAAAACATGTGCTGCAAGTTTATTAAACGGCTTGAAAAAACCACCCAGTTGATAAGTTCATTGGCGCAGTAATTTTGAAAATCAATGTTGTCTAAGCCGAGAAAATCAAAGATAACGTTTATGTAAATTAGGATGAAATTTTATCACATAAAACCTACGACACGGTAGTGATTTCCTTTGTGTTTTTTAATTAGCTATAGTACTTATAGTATATGGCTCTGAATAGCGACAGGGTTGCATTTATAAATGTACACCACGTAGCTATAGTAAGGCGCTGAAGAGAGAAGCTCCAGTATATGGAACTTTAATCTCAAACACTTCAACCTCAAATATAATGGAAAAAGCGGAACTGTACTGCAGAAAAATAATTGGGTTTAATATCTTAAAAAAAACGTCATAATAAAAATTGAATATTATAATTAGTTGAAACAATCCCACAATATTTAGCATGAATTCAACTTCTCTTTAACTAGGGGGTCATTAGACTGAAATCGGCTCATCTAATAGTACTGACAGCTGTTAAATGTGTTTCATAAATGCATTACGTAGCTATAGTACTTGCATTATATAGCCACAGGGTTGCATTTATAAATGCACACAACGTAGCTATCGTAAGTGCTGATGAGAGAAGCTCCAGCATACAAAACTTTAATCTCAACACTTTAACCTCAAGGCTCAAACAAAATGAAAAAAGTGTAATAATACTGTAAATAAATTTATCATCCTAAACAGCTTGGAAAAATTATTTAAAATTTATATTGTCAATTATATTTTCTTTCTTCATTTCTTTCACTTTCCGTGCTAAGATTTTTTGCTTGCTTCCGCACACTCGAACCCACAGGTGTGATCTCAGTCACGCTTTATCGCTTTCGCCACCGAAGCTTGCGATGACTCTTGGCTAATTGCTCTATTTCCTCCTTTAAAGGGAAATGGCAATAAAAATTAAGTTTATCTTATTTGAAACTTTTAAAATGATATATCAAGACCTTTTACAGATTTTCCATATCGTTCTTGGTTGTGTAAATATTTCACTTCTTTTTAACAAAGAACATTGAACATTCCGCCATCTTGGATATGCATAACCATCCTTGGATATGCGTGACATCACAACCAGGGTAGAAATGTTTTTTATATCAGCAATTATCGAGTCATTATAGATGCTAAATCGCAGTTGTTTTGGGTGTTGTATACTTTTAAGTGAAGTAGCAATCTATTTGAACGCATTCCACTGATATTTGGGCAATTATTTATAACTTTTAGAATGTTTACCCTGGTTTTGACGTCACTTAATTAGATCTAATTATAAAACAAGATGGCGGATTGCAGATATTTTTGTTCACAGATATTTCAAAAATTAAGGAAGTTATGGGGAAATTTTAAAAGGTCTTCATATATTATTTTAAATGTTCTTTCAAATGAGACAAAGAAAATTTTTATTGCCATTTCCCTTTAAGAATAAAATTAAACAAAAAAAAATTAAAATAACTAAAATAAACGGTTTTTAAAATATACTTAACATTATATGACAAGCAGTGATTAACAAGAGAACATTACAGTAAAAATGTACAGGAAATGCAGCATTTAAAGACTTTTATCGGATTTTATAGAGTAATATAGACATAGTTAAGCAGTGAGATCAAACATGTGTTGTGGGATCACGAGGAGAAACTGGGAAGGTCACCAAGCTCGAAGGAGACGCTTTTGATTTTTTTGGTAAATTATGGCTATAAAAGGAATCTAAGACGTCTAGAAAGCTGAAACCGAAGTTTTGAAGAGCCAGGACGACAATATGGTGGCAGAATCCTCGAAGATTGCAAACATAAAAAAACCATGATTTTACTGGCAACAGAAGACAGCGATATAATTTCTCAACTAATCTGCAAGTAAAGTATCTCAATTGGGAAACATTTGAAACCTCTTAATGTTTAAACAAAATTTTATGAAATTCCAAATTTCACCCAGACTAAATTTGCAACATGTTGTCTGAGCTAATTAATTATTCTAATTCATGTTCTTCTTGCAGTGATCTGTTAACCTTGCTTCATTTATTTAAAAACATTCTGTTAAAATAAGTCAATTATATTATAATAAATAAACTCTGTTGCAATAAATAAATTCTGTTATAATAAATTTAGTTAAAAATTTAAACCTGGATATTTTGATGTCATATTGAAATCAAACTTAAATCTTATGTTTCACTCTTTATGTCTCACCCTGTGATGAAGGGCCTTCGCTCAAAACCTCTTACACATTATTTCGGCAGTACACCGACCTTTTAAGGTATTATATTTATTAAATCTTACTGCAGAAATCACCTGAGTCATGGTAGCTCAGTGGGTGGAGTATCTGGGTAGCAATTGGAAGGTTATAGGTTCGATCCTTGCTTGGTGCTCAAGATTTTTCCTGAGTTTTTTAAAACTTATACAGCAACAGCTTAACAAGTTACAAAATATCAAGCTGAAATTTAACATGAACTAGTTGTTACTTTGTTTAACTTGTTTGTTTTCAAATCCTTGTTTGTTGAATGGTTGTGGGTATGGCAGTGATTCAAAATGTTCTCGCCTTTCCATAGTTCGAGGATTTCCATAGTATGTATTTAACAGCTGTTATTTTTAACTAAGGCACATTCTGATCTTGGACTCATTAACCTGGGATATTGAAACACAAGAAACAGAACATTGTAACTGGTGTACTAAGCATACTATGTATCCCATAATGCATACCACTTTTACATGTAAACATAAATGATTAATTATTGTGCTTTTGTAGATATGTTAATCCCCTTGCCCGGCGTTTGCACAGTCACATCAACGGCCGTCCGCGCGACATCGGAAAATTTGGTCCTGGTAACTAGATACTCAGCGTTTGAATTAATATTGAAATTGAAACCGTCACATGATTGCGAATGCAAAAATTGAAACGATTCAAAGGTTTTTTTTCAAAAAGAGAATTCCGCAAATTCGAAATCTGTTTTCAGAATTGAAAACGGTTATATATTGATCGAGATAACGTTCAAAATAATATACAACGAAGTGACCAGCTTATAGCCAACTAAGTACATAAACCGTTTTTACGAAGGGTACTCACGTTCTCGTAATATAGTAAAAACGTATCTTATGTATGTTGATTCGCTAATTCCAAATCTGTTTTCAGAGTTTAAATCGGTAAAATATTGGCCGAGATAACGTTCAAACATTGCTTCGACGAAACGGGCTTTTGCAAATTGTGTATTTTTGCAAAACACAAATACACGGCCACGGCTTGCGAGGTCTGGGCCACCATGGATGGGGAAATTCCCGTAGGGGGTAGAAAAGGCGGG
The DNA here is from genome assembly GCA_035772405.1 of Chrysogorgia sp. JL179-B06. Classification (NCBI taxonomy): domain Eukaryota; kingdom Metazoa; phylum Cnidaria; class Anthozoa; order Scleralcyonacea; family Chrysogorgiidae; genus Chrysogorgia; species Chrysogorgia sp. JL179-B06. The sequence goes on from JAYKKM010000114.1 coordinate 1,409,252, forward strand.
CGAGGGGATTATTGCGGATTCGTATTTCTAGTTATCTGAGAGAAGTTGATGTTACATCACCAAGAAAAGAACGACTCCACCGTGTTCTTGAATATATAACACGTTCCAGAGCTAAGTGTGATATTCTATTTACAGATATGTTGGACAATTAGCATTGTATATTGCATTTTTATCCAGAAAACCAGCATTATCCTGGAGATACATTACAAAATATTTAAATTTGTGCAAGGCAATGAAATCTACTACAACAAAATCTTAAATTCTTAGCGAATTTTGCAATTTTGCAACTAAATATATCTAAGACCCCAAAACGACAAGATAAATTTAATGAAATATGAATGAAAATAGCCAGGAAAAAATCCTTAGGTAAATATCATGAAAAATGCTTGCTTTTAGCCAAAATCTGATAATGTACCATGGACAGATAATCTGAAAAAATGCGAAATCTGAATAACGTAGTAATAACATGGATAAAAAAGTGTTAAAACATGGTTTTTATCTAAAATTAAGAAACAACCCAAAAAATGTTGCTATATTTATATAATGAAGCCATAAACGTCATAACATTTTAAAATAATTTCTGTAGCTATTAATGTAGCTATATATGCCATTTTAATGCATATTACAGTTTAAGCTCTTAAGGATATCTATACAGATCTCATACAACTGCAAATAACTTCCAAAAGCATTCTTGATAACAGTCACCAAATGGTAAAATGTTTGACATATTCAGGAAATATTCATTTTTTGGGCATCGACAGGTCGACAACCAGTTCAGACTACAGCAAATACACTGCAAGATTATTCAGCAAATTATATAACATTAATTTTTTTGGTCATCGACAAGTCAGATTATATGGTGAATGCATTGCAATATTATTCAGGAAATATATTACCATTTTGTGGTCATCGATATGTGGAGACCAGTTCTTACAACAGCAAATACATTTCAAGATTTATTCAGCACATATTCAATTTATGGCATCGACATATCAACAACCAATCCAGACTACAGTGTATAAATTTCAAGATTATTCAGGAATATTCAATGTTTTGGGCATCGGCATATCAACAACCAATTCAGACTACAGTGTATAAATTTCTATTCTCACTGGGAGATCCACCAAGCTAGGCCATTAGAAGGGGAAGTAACCTACATACCATTAGCATAAAGGGAGGAAAACCCCGGGGGACAATATTTATGGGTATATAAAGGGTAGAAAACACAGATTCCACGCATTTAGAGGTTTGTTCAAGAACAGCTTCGCTCACTCCAGGGAGAATTTAATATTCTTGACAAACTCCAGAACGTGTTGCGACTGAGCCAAGAAAAATTTGAGGAAGGATGGCAGAACCTATCCCTTTGCAGGCGATCGATATTCAAGAAGTCATGGCTCAATTGCCAGCCGTGGCTAATAACTTACCAAACGAAATTCCTGATGCTCCACCAGCGAACGCCGAACAGCGAGCTCCGCAAGATCTCCCTTACCCCAGGTTAGTTTCTTTTTCCTTTTGAGTTGAAGGCATAGCCGCGTATACACGTTCGCTTATCCCTATGATTTTGCCATATTATTTCGCTACATATCTGCCTTTGACATGTCCCTTGGCGTTATGCCAGGGATGATATCATGTGTATCGTATATTTCATTAGGATCTCTTTTATTCTCACACCGACATTGACTGTATTTACAAAAGGGAAATCTCTTTATACCTACTTGGACTGTGTGAGACAATAATGTCTTTCGAATTATTACTGTATGTACTAATTTTCGGTAACCGCTACGTGAGGCAAGATATTTTTTAAATGCGGAGAGGGCGGTATGAGTCATAACATAACGAACGTCACGCTAAACTGGCAGAATTTTGAAAAGTTTGACAAGCCACTGTGTGAGGCAGCAATTTGGAAAGCCGCTGTGTGAGGCTGCAATTTGTGAGGCTGCAATTTGGAAAGCCACTGTGTGAGGCAGCAATTTGGAAAGCCACTGTGAGGCAGCAATTTGGAAAGTCACTGTGTGTGTAAGGCAGCAATTTCGGAAAGCCACTGTGAGGCAGAATTTTAGAAAAACCACTGTGTGAGGCAGAATTTTAGAAAAACCACTGTATAAGGCAGATTTTCGAATAGCCACTGTCTGAGGCAGCATTTCCATGCACTGTCAGGCATGATTTTTAAAGACCATTGTGTCAGTGAGACAGGATTTTGACAGGCTTCTCTGCGAGGCGACACTTTGGTAAGGCCACTGTGTGATGCGGGGGAGGTATAGTAAAACCGCCATTATGTTTTCGAATTATTTTCCTGGCAATTTGCTTTCTTGTCGTCCCGTCTCGGAAGGGCAAACTGAAAACGCCTTATACCCTGTCTACGACGGAGTTCTTGGTCGGGCGCTTGATAGCAAATTACCATCGTGAATGGAATGTGGGGGAATTGCTCTTCAATTTCTTGTCACCTACTTAATTATGCGTTTACACGTATAATTTGGTCATGGTACACATTATTTACAAAATACCCACCGGGTTAAGTCATGCGTGACGATGTAGTACAATGAACGGTACTTTTATTAATTTTGCTTATCTGACGACTATTTGTTAATATTTTACTCAAAGTTACTGTAAAATTGGCCGTGGCAAAAAAAATAATAAATAAATAAATAAATAAAAATAAATAAATAAAGTTATCTCCTTTCATTTCTTCCTTATAGCCAGTTACTTTGGAGGGCTTAAAAGCTCGCATAGACACTTTATCTCAAATTACGAATGCCAAAACCGTGACCGTGGTTCTGGCGCAACTACAAAATGAACTCATGAAACCGGCAGGTATATTTGATTCTTACGTTGCCCTTTCTTCACTGGAGAACGTGGTTGACGTCGCTCGACAGACCAACCACACCAATGCGAATCGCTACAACACAATATATAAACAAGTTGGTAATTTGCAACACCTTCACCAGTTCCAGTCTCTCCTCCTCAAGTTGGTGGGCGAAAAGGAGGACGTGGAGATTTCGAAGATCGTGGAGCAATCTCTGAAAGCTCGACCCCCTTCCGACATACCCACACGATCTGATCCTGTCCCACCTACATCAAGAAGTTTCCGTTCCGTGCCATACTTGCCACGTGACCGCTATCGTTATACCGGCCCCCAGAGGCCATATAATTCACCATCTCTGCTCTGTTATAACTGTCGTCAACCTGGCCACTTTGCTCGGGACTGCCGTGTACGCAGAAGACGGTGAAGGATGCATGAACGAAATACCATGCCATGTGTGACCTTTTATATTACAATTTAATGGAATGAAACATGTGTGACATAATAAAAACGTTAAGATCACTACATATGTTATTTACAGCGTGTATGAATCTATACTATTTAAAAAATAAATAAAAAAACAAAAAAAACAGAATATATAATATTCATAAAATACACGAGTCTCTGTTCCTGTTTTGTATTCTATGTATGATTTAATTGCATGAAGGATAACATAATTGTATTCCCGACCTTGATTCGGACCGTTTTTTATTCTTTTAAGGCTGGCAACCTGGAACATTTTAACACTGCGTTGCAGTATGCCCAAAATGCCATACGCCAGCAGGAGTGGTGCTCTGTTGAGCCAGATCATAATTTACCCATTGGCCCCCTCCCTCCCCTCGAATGGGTCGCATCTGGTCGTGTACAGTCCTCCCCTAATTGGTTACGCTTTAGAGACCCGGACAAATTTATTGCGGGTCAGATCCACAAACACGCATCGTTTTGGGGTCGCATCCTACAAGGAAATCCAAAACACAATGAACTCATGAATTATATCCAAAATGGCGTAAACTTATTCTCCTTTTTTCGCCCGTTCCAAGGTTCATTTGCTGGCAAGCACTATAACAGCCCGTCTCCCCTGATTGCAATCTTTCCCAATAATCACTCGTGCCATGGCTTCGAGGAGTTTATCACTAATACCATTCTGGAACACGTACGCAATGGTTCCCTGTTAGTCGTCGGGGAAGTTGGACAAGTGTCTCCTCCACGTTTGGTTATGCCATTAACTGTAGAACCCTCGAAGCCACGTTTATGCCACGACGAGCGTTTTCTTAACTTGTGGATTATCGATCTGCCTTTTAGTCTGGACTCCCTAGCTGATTTACCTAGATATGTTGGGATTGGACACTATCAAACCGTCCTAGATGATAAGAATGGTTATGACCATATAATTTTATCAGAGAACAGTTGCACATATTTTGGGCTTCAATGGGCTGGATGGTTTTTTTGTTACCGTACCATCCCTTTTGGTTGGAAGGCCAGCGCCTACATACTGTGGGCCTGGCGGCCACAAGTCATATTCGTTCATTGAATGTTCCATGCTCTCAGTATACAGATGACCGTCATCTCGGACAACTTCGCCTTCCACGAGCTACGCCAAACAAGCCATCTAACTTCGCTCTAGCTGAGGCAGCGGCCTACATCGCGTGCCACATTCTTATTGAGCTGGGTTACTTTATTGGTCTGAAGAAGTCTATTCTAATCCCTCGACGTGTCGTCCCATTCCTGGGTTTTCTCTCCGATTCTGTTAAGCAAGCTTTTATTTTACCACAGCAAAAAATTAAGAAGTTCATTACTTTACGAGAATCTATCTTATCTAAAAAATCTGTGTCCAAAAAGAATCTACAGAAACTCGGAGGGAAAATCATATCTTTCATTTTGGCAGTCCCTGCTGCTCGCTTGTACGCATCTGCGGTCTTTCAGGCTGTTTCGAAGGCAACTACTATGAATCGATCGGTACCCATGACTGGCGATTTGGCTACGGAAATTTCTTCGTGGCGGTTTTTGGATACGTGGGCTGGTTTCCTACCCTGGCGAACAGAACAACACTTCCAACTCCACCTCTTTTCGGATGCTTCCAACTCTGGATGGGGAGGTATTATTTACTTCCCAAACGAAGCCCCGGTAACGGTGAATGGCTTGTGGTGTGACGACGAGCGCCCATTACCGATTGCTGTGAAGGAAACAACCGCTTTATCCAAAACCCTTCACGCCGTCGCACATCGTCTGAGTAACGCAAGGATTGACTGCTACGTCGACAGTACTACACTTGTCAACGCCTGGCAACGGCAGGGTTCAAGAAGTCCTCGATTAGCTGCCGCTCTGAAAGAACTGTTCAATATTACCCTTCAAAATAATTTTGTGCTAACTCTTCTTCATATCCCATCCACGCATAACCCTGCTGATTACCCATCTCGTGTGCTCTCCGACCTTGACTGCACTCTTTCGCTCAGCACATGGCACTCCATCCAAGACGCCTTTGGACCCCACACAATCGATCTCATGGCACTTCCTGCGAACGTCGTCTCAGATACGTCGGACAAACCATTGAAATTCTTCTCACCGTTTCCGGTTGAAGAATCTGCTGGAGTCAATGTTTTCTCTCAGTCCCTTGATCCCTCGGAAAACGCATACGTTTTTCCTCCTTTCGTCCTCATTGGCCCCCTACTAAAATTCCTCCAACACCAGCCAGTTAATTTTTCCATGGTGGTTCCAGACTTACAGCCTCAACGCTATTGGTGGCCCCTTTTAGTTAGCTATGCCTCCGAGGCGTTTCGACTTGGGAGCAGAGGAGATTCATACGTACTACGTTTCCCTACAGAAACCGCAGAGGGTTTCGAACCGCGCCCTTTGCAATGGGACCTTTGGGTCTTCCGTGTGTTACATTAATTCCTTTTTTCGCTCCAGGTATACGCGGAGATACCACGTGTGTGGACTCCGCCCGAAGTATGTCCGGACTGCTCATATCCTAATGATCAAGGCTTTCGTTTTTGTCAGCGATGTGGTTTCCAAAAGGATGCTCATATTGTTTCCCTCCACACCAAGATACCTTTGGACCTCGCCGCTATTAATGTACGATATGGCTCTCTTCACCACACGAGTGAGAACAAGCCTTACCAACGTCAAAAATCCCGCCTTCAGCATCAACTTGAATGTTTCCTGGTCTCCCTCCCCTCCCCAAAATCCCTTCTTGCCGCAACTCCGTCTGATTTGGTTAAATTCCTTATTTGGAAAGATCCGTTTGGGCACACAGTTATCCATACCGTTCATTGTTCACACTTTGGTACAAAAACACGCAGTGTTTCTTGTCATTGCCCAAGACGTTTAGCAGCTGCCACTGTGGACAATTACATAGGAAAACTTCGAACCATCTTCCAACCTAAATATATATAGATAAAGTGGATAAGAAACAAAGATTCAATTTGCACTACTTTACTACAAAATAATGTATTTTTCAAATTTTCCTTGCCTTGTTTTAGAGATAGAGTACATGTATTTTAGGCTTTTTTATGGGTAGGTTTGATGTCAAGAATAACTTAGCGTCACACTTCCATAAGAACTTATCTGAAAAGCTTATTATCTTCGCTACTATTAAACGAAATCGCTTCAAAGGAATTAGGTGTGTTTCAGTCTTCAACATCACCAAACATTACATGTAGATTTTTTTTACTTTGTTTCATAGTTTTATTGTGTGACATGTGACAAAGTTATTTTATAAGTCAAATTTGCGTTTAAAATTTACGACTCGCAGGTTAAACAATTACTTGTGGCGAAATTGTATAAACTGTCAATTTTTCAATAATCTGCATCTTATTTTATACCAGCTTCAACCCTGTCCTTATTTTAGTTGTGGATTGTCGAAGAAACGAAGAGTCATAATTTGATCTCCAAAACTTGAAAGGAAGAAAAAGCATATATTTTTTCTTATGGTAAAACCACTTGTAACTTAACGCAGCTTGGTTATAATTTGGCATAACATATAAATGCTGCATGTTGAAATATTACAGATGTAAAGACTATAAAGGTATAAGTGAGTTTCAACACTACAGATTTTGGGATGAAGTTTGTTTTTGCTATTCTTAATAAATTTGAAATGCCATAAATGAGTATAGCCATGGCAGCCAGTCATATGTTTGAGTAGTTTTCAATCAATTCAGATATTCAATGCCTTTGAAAATGAAAATATTTTTAGATGTTCTAGCAATGTTCTTTGTAAACTTGGAAAGAAAGAACTAACCCTAATATTTTGGTGATATTTTGATGTCTGCTTTGGTAGCCTGGTGGTAATATCATCGGTTTGCATGCGAAATGGTCAAGTTAAAACCCTGCATTTTTCTTCGTTCTCTGCATTTTTATACCTTTTCTTTAAAAATTAGGATATACCTTTTATTTCAAATACGTGTATTATTAGCGGCCATTTCCAGGCCCCCAATGAAAACAGCGTGAAGGTGTTGTGTTTAAACCTTTTTTTTTAACCTGGGGATATTTACAAAAATTGTGTTAACATATTTGTAGTACAGTAAGTAAAAGATTTTTAGATACTCATACCTTTTCTTTATGTATTCATCATCTGTCGAATGTAAGATACAATTATAAATAAAAAGAACTTTCATAAATACACTAGAAATCATAAATAGGAATAGTAGGTAAATCTTGAACAGCGTTCATGCAATTTAATTTTATTCCTCCACTGGAGCACAAGTTACTGAATAGGCCTCGTAATTTTAAAGGTAGTAATTCGCATTTTTTATCTGCTCTTTAGGCTTTCTTATTAAGCAATTGATTTCAGTATTTACAGTATTACCAAAACTGAGCTGCGATGTGACCCAAAAAATACATGTCCTGATTTCCTTAGCCTTTGAAATTGACACTGAGATCACTAAAATATGGTCCATTTGCTACTTTTGAATTCTCAAGCCAAAAAGGTTTAGGAGATGTTTTGGCTGCAAATCATGTGTTTTTTGGGCCATGCCTCATTGATTTTGGTAATACTTTGGTTTTGTTAGGTATAACATGATTAATTCTTATTAAACTTGTTCATGAACATCTGAAAACCTACAGTTTGTCAAAAATATTGTACTGTAGGTTTTCTTATATGGGTATACATAATTGTGGTGGTGATTGGGGACAATAATACCTGTGCTGGTTTATGCAGTATCCTAGCGTACATAGCGGCCCTCCGTGGAGTGGAATTGTCTGGGACGGGAGGCATCGGTTTTATTATTGGATTTATTATTATATAGTTGTTTTAAATCATGGAACACGAAGAAAGCCACAAAGTGAAAGGATCCTCTACAGAGTCCCATGGGTGACATTGAAATACACTCCACTTTTTCGTTGATGATATCGAAATCCACTCTACTTTTTTGTATTCCGTTTTCGTCGAGTTTTTTCGTCAACTTTTTTGAGTATTATTATGATGGAAAAATTCATTCCACCGTGGACAATAATAATAACGCAAAAACGTCGACAAAGAATTCTACAACAAACTCGACAAAAACTCGGAATACAAAATAATAGAGTGGATTTCCATATCAGCATAAAAAAGTGGAGTGCATTTCAGTGTCACCTATATATATTACTGCCGAATTCTAAATTATACAATTTCAGTTGACATTCTGCTTTGACAAGTTGCTTTCTCACAATTATATTTCACATTTCATTATGCTACATAACATTCTGCATTAAATTCAACAATCAATTATGCAATTGCACTTGACATTCTGCATTGACAAATTTCGCTCTGCACTTCTGTTTCACATTTTATTATGCCTATGTCACATTCTGCATGACGCTCAGTTAACGTTTTTTTGGACACCTAACCGCGTAGTACTGGAACTAGTTATTGCGCATCCATTTTTTCTAGCAGAAACGAAAGCGACCAAGACCCTATTTGGTATGGTAACAGATGAAAAGGATGAGTTCGAAAAGGTGAAAGATGCGTAGAGACTGGAACTGAATAAAAATTTATTTGGAAAAAAAAAATTTTAACATCGGAATTTAAACAAAATTAGTAGTTACTATATATGTATGTATAATTACATACAAATTTTTTTTCAGTGTCAATGTCAGCATGCCTGTCTTCAAATTCGGAATCGGATGAGCTTGACGTATCTACACTCTCGTTGTCAATGTCTATGACATCTTTCTCAAGTCATCTCTTTTTAGATGGGTTTTCTTCATCCACGGTTTGGTGTCGGTAGTGAGTTGAACTTTGCGCCTTTTTCCATGTAGATTTCTAATGCGCCTCAAACAGCCAGGCCTGCTGGAGCAAAATGAAGTGTAGAGTTTCGTATCATCTACATAGCATTCTGAAGAACATTTTTGCGGAACTGTCGGTAAATCATTGATGTAAATTGTAAAAAGTAGAGGGCCTAAAATGCTTCTCTGTGGGATGCTGCAAACTACAGGTAATGGATCAGATACCACTGAATGAATATGCAAGTAGTATAGAACATGGCGGTATAAGCGCAGTTTTCCAAAAGTCGGATCCATTTTTCGGAATCTGACGATTTTCCAAAAGTCAGATCCATTTTTCGGAATCTATATGATTTTCCGGGAATCAGATCCATTTTTAGGAATCTATATGATTTTCCGGGAATCAGATCCATTTTTTAGAATCTAGCGATTTTCCAAAAATCAGATCCATTTTTCGGAGTCTATATGATTTTGAAAAGTCAGATCCATTTGGAATCTACACGATTTGGAAAAATGCGTTGGTACCCCCATGTTCTTTGTGTATGGTTAAGTTTGTGGAGACCGTGTGTTAGGTTTTTGTGACTGCCATGGCTCAGCCGTGTGGGACCTATGTGTTGGTATTAAATTGGTTAAATTTAAAAATTGTTTAAATTGCTTAAATTATAAATTTATCTTTTGTTGATTCAATTTTTGTGGCATATTGTTTGGGTATATCTTTAGTTTATTTTGTAGTGTCCATAGGCATAGCTAGATATTCCGTCTTCTAAAATCTGTCTTTTGTCGTCGAAACAACTTAGTGATATTTTGTTAATATCGTAACTTCCTAATTGGTGGTTTCTACTTCTAATGGTTTTCATTGTGTGTGACATTTGTCTGCTACTCGCTAGGGTGTCTTTGTAGTCGTCATGTCTTATGTTCTTTCTAATGACACTTTTCTTCACCGCTTTTGCGGTCTTGCCGCCACCGCCTATTTCCTTAATGTAGCTATACATTTTCGCCCTCAATCCAACGAACTCAGCTATTGGGACTCCTGATGTCTCGTCTTTCATCTTACCAATCACTTTCTTATTTACGTCGTTGAAGTATGGTGACGTCTTGTCATAACCACTAAAGTCAAACAATTCTTTGCTTTCGAACATGTCCTTGTACACGTCCTTCGTCTTGATCTCATACATGAGACTATCAGTGTCTGTGAATAGTAGCTTAGTCTTGTGTTCGTGTTTCTTCTTTATGTGGTTGTAGTGAAAGTCGTACATTAGTGTCTTCGATAGGTCGAGTATGCACATGCCCACGTAAGCTGGTTTATTCAGCGTTAGCGTCTCTTTGATCTTGTGCACTGCCACCAGATTTTCGTTAAATATTTTCCAACTCACGATCGTTGTCTTTGGCACTAACTTTTTTATTTGCTCAGCACTAGTCATCAGCTTGACGCATATCCTCTTCCTCAGATTTTCCATGGTCTTCCCAAAGACTGAGTTGTTCATCAGCTTGAAGAAGTCCTTCTCGAAGTCATTCTTAGCTGCCGTTCTCTTGACTGTGTTGAAGTCGATGTATTTCTTCAGCCATGGAGACTGATCGAAATGTAACACCCTATAAACCTTGCTGACTGTCATACCCAACGACATGTATAGTTGCAGGTTTCGGTAGTGAACTACGTACTTCGATTTATCGTGTAGGTTGGGCACCAGCTTAGTCACCTCACCTGTAGATACTCCGAATTTGTCTGCTATCCTCTTACAATATGGTGACAGCATGTCTCTACTCACTCTCATCTTCTCAGGGGCTAGGGGATAGTCGTTGTGAAGGTCGTGCAGTCCCTCTGGATACTTAAGGTCAACCTCAAGTATCAACCCCTTGTCTGAGTCGTCATTGTATTTGTCGAGACTGTTGATGTCAAATTCTTCGACCCACTTGAACCCTCCAGTTGGCAGGTACTGGCTCATAGCCCAACCATAAAGGTTATTTGCGTCTAGGTACGCTATGTATTTCGATGGTTTGCTACTATCATATCCCTTCATGTACTTGTTGTTGGCTTCCCCATATCTGTGCGTTATGCAGGAGACACCACCTCGCATCCCTTTTTCGACAAACTGAAACATGTCGACATCGGTCATCAACTCTAACTCAGTCCCAGTCATCTTCAAAGTGGCGTCCCACGATAGTCCTGGGGACGTGAAATAGTGACATGGGTCTAGTCGATAGTGTTGCTTGCATGTCACTCTGAAGTTTTCGAACATGTCGGCTAACAGCAGCACGTCAGATTTTAGGTACAGGTCATGGTACTCACCCATGCTCCCAATGTTGAACGTTTTCCATACGTTTTGCGCGTGCTTGTAGTCTGCATCTGACACATGCTCATCATTTAGAATGCTGTAGAACGCTTCTTGAGGAGGTAACTCAGTCTCGTCAAATCTAGCGAAGCTATCCATATGGTCATATGGGTACACGCCTTTACGTGACACTAACTCTAACCCCTCAGTTTACGCCTCAGACGTGTACTTGAAACAGTCTTTTGGTAGGTTACTAACTAGACTGTATAGACTAGAGCTCATGAATTGGAAACTGTCTAGAAACACTAGATGATTACCTAACATGAAAGCCATGTACTTCTCCATATTGTTGGGTATGACGTTGATTCTCAACCCCAGTCCACTAATCTCCTGCATGATGAAGTGACTGTCGTAACCCCTTAGGTTGTGAAAGATGACAGGTATCTTGTCAGTCAGTCTGTAGTTCCTGTTGCACAGCTTGTGTGCTGAGCCTCTGTATTTGCCAGTGGCATGGCAATGGTCTTTAACTCTTACATCTCCACTTACGTACTCCTTGTCACAGATGTGGCATCTGGTAGCCTTCTTGAAGTTAGCCTTGTCAGCGGAAGTCATGACCATGTCCTTGTTGAAGTGTTCCTTCTTTGTCTTTTGCAGTACTCGACTTCTTGCAGCATTTTCTTCATAAATTTTCTAACTGCGTCCTTACCGCGGTACATCTCTACAGGCTTGCTGTGCTTGTTGTCATAGCAGCAGACTACCTTGTACCCATTTCTGCAGTCCGTGTGCTTCTGGTACGCGTTAGTGTACGACTTGTCTTTAGAGGGTGTTACCGTGTCAATTTTCTCCGTAATAGCCTCAAAGTCAGCGTATATTAATAATAATAATAATATTTAATAGAGCATTACACAAGTCTCAATGCTTTACATGTAGAGATAATTCTAAAATAAATAAATTACAATCAAACTATACTATCTATAAAAAGTTTTCTATAAACGTTTTTAAAAGAGAATTCTAAAATAAATAAATACTATCAAGCTATACTATCTTTAAAAGTTACTTGTTAATAAAATAATTTTCAAAAAGATATGTTTTTAGAGAAGATTTAAAACTAGTAGCTGAATCTGACTTTCTAATAGTTAGTGGTAACGAGTTCCATAGTTTAGCAGAGACAACTGTAAATGATCTGTCTCCGTAATTCTTTGTTTTCGACTTTGGAACAAATAGTAGATGTTGGTTTGTAGACCTTAATGAACGTAAGGGATTATATGGTGTAAGGAGTTCTGTAATGTATTCCGGAGCCTGATTATGAAGAGCTTTGTATGTGAGTAGAAGAATCTTGAAGTCTATTCTGGCCCTGATAGGTAGCCAGTGAAGGCGTTGCAGCACAGGAGTAATATGGTCGTTCTTCTTCGTGCCTGTTACCAATCTAGCAGCAGCATTTTGGATGCGCTGCAGTTTAGTAATTTCATTATCGGGAAGCCCAACAAGTATACTATTGCAAGAATCTAGCCTTGATGATACGAATGCGTGAACTAGTCTTTCACAATTTTCTCTATCAATATGTTTCCGGATTCTACCAATGTTTCTGATCGCAAAGAAAGCTGATTTACATAAGTTATTTATATGGTTCGTCAACTGAAGGTGTTTGTCCATGGTCACTCCAAGGTTGCATACAGCTGGTTTGGGTCGAATGGTGGATCCCATGATGTTAAACTCAGAAATCTCGTGATGATTGGAAAAGCGAGATGTGAAATGAATAATTTCAGTTTTATCTGGATTACATGCAAGGCCATTGGAGGTGCACCAGATGAGGATGTCTTTAACACATAGATCAAGCTTGGACAGAGCAGCAGAACGTTATTTTAACGAACTAATCGACACATATAATTGTGTATCATCGGCATACATCATAACATCAAGGCCATGAGCCAAGATTACATCCTCCAAAGGTGCAAAGAACAGCGAAAACATATTACGAATGGTACCTCTAGTTGTTTGTGGAAGTTCTTGTACTCTAGAATGTTGTCTCCTTTTTTGGCATCTTGATTGCCTGCTTTCCGTTAATCACTATGCAATTCTCTATGTGGTTCTCTAGTATGTCGACTGTACTGAAACATTGGAGACAGTACCTACAGAAGTTCTTTTTATGCTCATGTTTTGACTGATTGTACATAAACCTATTGAAGTCCTTGATGTACACGTAGTGTTGTTTCTCGTCTTCTGTTATTAGCAGTAGATCCATACAGTCCTTGTTGCTCTCCTTAGAGATGTAGATGGGGAATGGCTGCTTATCCTCGTACCTAAACACGTTTATGTTTATATTGTTAAGTTTCTCTATTTTATTGTATTGTTTTACTGATACTGGGAAGTCGACTCCTTTATAGTCTACAGTCTTGATGTTTTTCTTGTGCTTTGACACTCTCTGTGGGTCCTTGTCTACAGGATTCTTGTGTTGGATGTGGCACCACATAAAGCACTTGTCGTCGTTGTTCTTTATGTTGATTAGACCCTTTCTATGATGTGTAAGTTCTATTGGTAGTTCGATATAGCTAGATCCTTTTAGAGGTTCGTACACTACTACGTTTATATAGTGGTCGTCTACATTGTCTATAGTCCATCCAGACCCTTCTGATAGCCATACAGCTATACGATTTACTATCTCTTCGCTTGACTGTCTTGTGGTTTTATATATGTCGTTACTATTAATTACTATTTTAGTGACACTATTGAAGAACGCGGTTTTAAACGTCGTTCTATCTCCATCTAATTGTTTCTCTAGAGTCACTTTTAGTGTCTCGTTGTATTTTATACCTCTTAGTTGTCTTAGGTCTTTCCTTAGAGTTAGACCCACAGCTACTCTAGTTTTGTTGAGTTGTGATAGTGGATCCTTATTGTCTCTCACTTCAACGTTGTACGATCTAGTGTATCCTTTGAATGCTACTTGCCTTTGTGTGACTGTAGGGAGCGTGTTCCTACCAATGTATGCTTGTCGCTCTCTGTTGAACAAGTTTGTGTTCTTTAGTTTGTTCGTTAGTTCGTTCTCTTGTCGGTTCCTTTTGATAGCGTCAACGACTCTCTGTCTTGACGCTACTCTTAAAAGGTCTATCCACTTGTATCCTAACTGCTTAGCTTCGGTGAAGTAGTGTGTTGACATCTTTTTGAAAAAGTTCATCCCACTTGACACGTTATGTTGACTAGCCTTTAGGTCATTTTTAGGACGTGTCGTTTTTTTCATCTCTCATATATCTATACTATAGATTGAAAGGATTTATGGTAAAGGAAAATTTCGAGTGTTGGAATACATACATTTTAAGACCAAACCGGGACCAGTTGCGAAAAATGCAACTTAGCGGCCTTCCGGTAGGAATTGAACCCGCGACCCTGCGATTGCTAGTGCAGTGCTCTGACCACTGAGCTACGGAAGCCGTTGCCGAGAGCCTAATCACGAGTTCTGTATATATGGTGGTAATGCCGGGATAAGATTCAGGGTATATTATAGGTAATATTTGGCATTTCACTCGATCAAACTACATGTTGAAAGGATTTATGGTGAAGGAAAATTTCGAGTGTTGGAATACATACATTTTAAGACCAAACCGGGACCAGTTGCGAAAAATGCAACTTAGCGGCCTTCCGGTAGGAATTGAACCCGCGACCCTGCGATTGCTAGTGCAGTGCTCTGACCACTGAGCTACGGAAGCCGTTGCCGAGAGCCTAATCACGAGTTCTGTATATATGGTGGTAATGCCGGGATAAGATTCAGGGTATATTATAGGTAATATTTGGCATTTCACTCGATCAAACTACATGTTGAAAGGATTTATGGTGAAGGAAAATTTCGACTGTTGGAATACATACATTTTAAGACCAAACCGGGACCAGTTGCGAAAAATGCAACTTAGCGGCCTTCCGGTAGGAATTGAACCCGCGACCCTGCGATTGCTAGTGCAGTGCTCTGACCACTGAGCTACGGAAGCCGTTGCCGAGAGCCTAATCACGAGTTCTGTATATATGGTGGTAATGCCGGGATAAGATTCAGGGTATATTATAGGTAATATATGGCATTTCACTCGATCAAACTACATGTTGGTTGTCATAGCGTGACATGATCAAACTACATGGGGGTTGTCATAGCGTGACATGGCTCGTCACGCTATGAGGTTAGTGTCGAAATGGTAGTATCTTGGGGAGGTTCCTGGACAAATATTTGAGATAGCTCACCACTCAGCTGCTTCTAATAGTGTGTGTCTTGGGTGGGTGTCATAGTATGACATGTCTCGTAATGCTATGAGGTGCTCGTTTACCAGGTGTTTCTTGGATCTTAGATTTTTAGACTTGGACGCGACGTGGTATGACCTGTTGTTGCATATGGTACATTCCCATTCGTGTGAGTCCATCCACTCTTTCACCTTCTTTCTACTCGCTTTTTTGGCTTCCTCTTTGGTGTGGTATATTTTTGGTCTTCCCATAGCGCGTGTATATCTATACTATACATATTCTTCTTTTAGTCTTAAACGCGTGTGTGAATCTGGGTGGTTGTCGTAGTGTGATATGTTACATCATGCTATGAGATTAGTGCTTAAATAGAGTTAAGTGATAGTCTCTTGAGGAGGTGCTAGTTTTCCGGGTGTTTCCTGGTTCTTAGGTGTTTAGACTTGGGCTCCACATAGTGTGGTTTGTTGTCCCGCGTGGCACGTTTCCATTCGCGAAAGCCCATCCACTCTTTTACCTTCTCTCTACTATCTTTTTGGCTCACTCTTACGGCTATTTTCTCGAGCTTATCCATTTGTCGAAGTAGACGTCTCTCTCGATATGGTTATGCCCACGTCTGTCCCAACCCAGGTCTTTATATACTACATTATATAGGTTATATTCAAATCGTTCCTTGATCTTGCCAGGTTTGAGGTCGTTAGCCTCACCTCTCAACTTTATACCTCTTCTAGAGCATATTCTAATAATGTAGAAGACATATTTCGATATGTTCTTAGCAATCAGTTCGTTTCTCTTTAGAGACCCTACTATTTCTACAAAGTCACTAACTACTAGTGGTATGCTATCCTCACTAACTAGTCTTTTATTAGTTAGCATTCTCTCTAACCATTTACTATAGCTATGAACCCTTACAAAAATTTCCTATAGGAATTCCTTTAGGAATTCTTATAGGAATTCCTTTAGGAATTCTCTATAGGAATTTCGGATATTCATTTCCAATAGGAATTCCTATAGGAATTAAAAGGAATTCCTATAGGAATTCCAATAGGAATTCCTATAGGAATTTTCTCTATAAGAATTTCGTGATTACAGTAGGTGTCTTTTAATATGATACATACTAGAATTTTGAATATAATGTATTTCTTTACAAAGTATAATAATAATAATAATACACTTTATTTAAACAGGGTGACTCTAGAGTTACAGAGTAATTTTCATTTCAGTAATTTAAAGGTTAAACTTTTGAAAAGAAATGCTACAGTAATAATTATAAGTAAAATAGCTAGATAGTATGAAAGTTAAAAAGTCTATATACAAGTACAATATATAATAAATGTAATGGTCGATGAGATTAATATGTTTATTCATCATGTTTTCTAATATACATGCATCTTTTAAGACTGGTTTACACAATCAAAGTTTCTGTGATTACAGTAGGAATCTTGCATATGGTAAGAAATGTGAGGGAAGTGATTTAGTGTTTAGCACTGTTTTAGTTCTCTCACACAATGACATCTCTAACAAATCCTTCAATACTTAGAATTTACCGAAACAAAATTTCTGCTGTGATAACAGAAAATTTGATAGTGTAAAGCACCAACCTTTATTAATTAATAAAACTAAGAACTTTTTTGAAAAAAAGACTGTTTATAAAATACTTATGACCATTTAATTGGAGTGTAACCGTTCTATAACTTTTGATGTTTGCAGCACTTTATGACATTGCTCATCTTTGTAGACATATGCTGCCGAATTGCTTTTTCTGTACAATCAAACTTTTGTGATCCATAACCTGAAAAAAATTGAATGAAAATGTGTTAGACAAATATGGCCAGTGCCTGGTTAACTTACTGTGTTATCAGCTATAACTAGTGTAGAAAATAACTGTCCAAGTATTTCAATGTTCACTTTCCAAGCGAGCCTCACCATCACTGTATCAGTAAAGGAAAGTTATTTTCAATTACTTACTGCATATACTTTCAATTTTGACAACATCCAGTTGTGGCTTCGCATCTCTGTCTTTGTGTGCATTTGATTGGCGACCAGTAACTGAGTGAGTGCACAAAACTTCCCTTGACCAGAGCATCGGCATCAATTTGGCTGTGTGCTTTTCATTCAACATTTTCTTCTGGCTCTTTGAGATTAGGACACCAGGGCATAGTGTTAGCTAGAAAGAAAATCAATAATAAAGCAAAAAAAATTAAAATTATAACATTACGCCATATAAAAAATAAGTTGAATAATCTCAATGACAGCTATAACTCCCCCCTTCCAATTAAACAAAGCTGTTCACTCAGTCGCATAACACATTGCCTGTCGATAATATTAAGAAGTATATCGGGTGTCCCCAAAAAAACTATACACTGCAATGTAAAAATTATTATAAAAGCTAATTATTGCACTGAAATAAGCATCATTGTATTCAGAGAGGGCCAATTTAGATTTTGATATATAAGATTAAATTTTCTGAGCAATATCGACTGCGCTATTGTTGTTTTGAAGTTTAACTACAATTTTAAATGTGCATAAAATGTCTTATCCAATACCCATTTACTTAGTTTACTTGTGTATATATGTACAATAGGATTGGTTTATATCAGTCCATTCATCAGTAAACCTGGTTCTTATGCAAAAATAATTTGAACATGGAGTATGATCAGCAGTTAAAAATCTTAGACAACTACCCAAGGCAATTGTTTTCACATGCAAAACTTTTGAAATGATCAAAAACTCTTCTGATGGCATGCTTTCCAGGGTACAACGGTCATTTAGGCTCAAGGACAAAACTTTTGCTGATGAATAAAAAACAATCTTATTGTACACATTTTCAACATTAATAGTTCAACTTCAAACCACAATAGCGCAGTTAATATTGGACCGAAAATTGAATATTATATGATATCAAAATCTATCTTGGCCCTTTCGATTACCATGAAATTTATTTCAGTGCAATATCCAACCTGATACTCAGGGTTTTCACTTCCACTACCCCCCAAAACCCGCTGCAGCGAAAACCCTGACTCGAACAAGAGAGGGATCCTGAAACTCAACATTTGAGTAAAAACAAGACAAGATTTGATATAGCTAATATCAATTTTTTAAACATTGTATAAAATGTCTAGTCTCGTTTTTTACCCAAATATTGAATCTCAATTGTCTCTCTTGTTTGGAGTTTGCTTTGTATTATATTTCTTAAAGTTATCAGTCATGTTTTTCCATGATATACAAGTTGAATGCATGTAGAAATCAATACTACAAGTTATGACTCACCTTCTCTGGGTCACTGACAGAGTTTGAATTGGATGCAGACGATGGATCAGCTTTGACCATTGATACATTTTCAATCGGGGATAAAGGAGTTCTCTCTCGTGATCTCTTAATGGCTTCAAAACTTTTGGTTTTTGGCGTAGACTCCAGTGTCACAACACAATCACCGTGAGCCAACTTTTTCAGATGCCGGACAGAATCTTTCAAGTCAACGACAATCTCCTGTAAGTTTTGCACATCTGTATATTGAAAGAGAAAGAAATAAGGGCGATGTAGATTTTAATTTGTCTCTTGTCATGGTCATGTTCACCAACATTACCTCTCAATTTTTTTACTTCTTTTTTCAATTCTTCAATTTCGTGATCTTTTTTTAGGAGCTGTCTCCTCATTTTCTTCATTTTATCAGACTCTTCATCTTCAGACTCTTCATCCGAACTTCCAGAAGAGTAAGTCTGCAAGTAAACAAATTTTAAAAAGACAATAACACACAAGTCTCGTCACGTTTTTTTGTCATAATTGTACTTGCTCAAAAGACTCGGTTGAGTCAGTTATTTCGTTTTTTTCAAAACCTCGTCATCCTAGACTCTTCCCTCAAGTAAAATGCTCTGTCATTAGACAGAGCAAAATGCAAAGTAGGGTGCATTGCTTGTTAAATGGTTAATGAGAGTACGTGATTGTTTAAATTGTAAAATGTAAATAATGCTATTATTTTAAAAACTTAAGCCTTCCGTGATAGTATTAAAACAAACAAATGAATTCACATTGTTTATACATTGTTTAAACAAGCAAATGAATTCACATTGTTTATACATAATATACCCAGAATCTTATCCCGGCATTACCACCACTATATATACAGAACTCGTGACTAGGCTCTCGGCAACGGCTTCCGTAGCTCAGTGGTCAGAGCACTGTACTAGCAATCACAGGGTCACGGGTTCAATTCCAGCCGGAAGGCCGCTAAGTTGCATTTTTCGCAACTGGTCCCGGTTTGGTCTTAAAATGTATATATTCCAACACTCGAAATTTTCCTTCACCATAAATCTTGAGAACATGTAGTTCAATCGAGTGAAATGCCAAATATTACCTAGATATATTGTTTATACATACTTCTGGGAATGACAGTTTTTGCTTTGAAATTTTATCCTTCAGTTGTTGTATATACGTTTTGGAAACTGAGGAATTTGAGGGTGTCTTTGTCTTGATTTTCTTGCAAGGCTATCAGACAAAATACAATAACAATGCAAATAAGATAATTGTCATGGCAAAGTTACAGAATGGATACATGTAAGCAAAAGACATAATACATAAACATTTCAAGTTTTAACTTAAATTTTTTAAAAAAGCTAGCAAACTTACCTGGGCTATCGCTGGCTCTTCATTCTCACTATCGAAATGCTCATTCTTTTTGCTTGTCCTCATTCCTCTCCCTCTTGATGGTGTGTTGCAGTGCTTCCAGTTTCCATGAATGTTGTCATCACTGTACGAATTGAGTCATATTTATCTGCAAATAGTTTACAATACATGCATTAAGCCATTTTACCATTTACTTGCAAAACTCTTCCCTCGATGAGTAAACTCTTTTGGCGCTAGACAGAGTAGAATGCTCTGGCATTAGACAGAGGAAAATGCTAAAGTAGTTCAAGTAGGGCACATGGGGAGCACTGTGTGTTAATAATGGTAATTGAACTGAGTGGAGTGCAATTTAATGGTCTGAAATCAAACGCGTGATTACAAAATTGCACGAGCCGCGCAGCGGGAGTGTGATTTGTAATCTCAAGTTTGATTTCAGACCAAAATTGCACGACACAAAGTTCAATTACCACTTTATTAGATCCATTTTGAAATCATTCCAATTCGTCAATTTTTCTTAAGAAAAGTGTGATTTAAAGAAAAATAATCACGAAAAATGAGATTTTGTATCTTTTTTTCTGTAATTTTATTAGTTAGTTTAATTAACTGATTAAAGCTGATTGGTTGTTTTAGTTTAGTTTATAATTTATATCTACTGTATATAGTGCCTGCTTTCTACCATGAATGATGAAGGTCCTTCAATCACCTATAGACTAGCATGATTTTCAATAACCAAAAGCTAGCTTCCATATAAACAGCCCTTTAGTTTTACAACTTTTCTATTAATGACACAAATCCCCTTTCTTGGTTTCACAGCAAGCACGTGGTGTGACACTGGCATTCTGTTGTCAAATTCCTTTTTATTTATCTCAATATTTCATCACTTTCATACTAAGTCTTTCAAGTACTAAGACATTTTTTACAAAGATATACATAGAAATTTTCTAAACAAATATGCTGGATCTAATTTGTCATTTACCAAATAATTTTGATGAAACGCGCTTAGCTTGTGATCAGTGATCACAAAAGACATATTAGTGTATATAAAGACAAAAGGCTTATAAGCAAAACTTACCACCGAATCTCAAAACTTTGGCAACATATGTTATAGTTTCACATTCTGCATCAATTGGATATTTTCCGATTCTGTTGGACCATTTCGAGTAGTCTTTTGGGGCCTTTGGCCAGCGCACAAATATTTCTTTCTCCGTTTTCCAATCTTTGCTATTGAAGCAAGACTCATCTTGACCTGATATCCAGCTACTTTCACCAACAGCACAACTGTTGTCCTCACAGAACACGAACAGTGCGAACTTCATTGTATTTTAGTGAAATTAGCAACAAATATAATAGTAATTTCGATCAAAAGAGACCAAGTAAACTGGACAAGACGCCGATCTGTTCAAAAAGGACGCTGAAGTATCGTATGACAACAACACACAAGCTCGTTCCCAGTATCATGTAGATAAAATTAATGGATGATGCGCGGCCATGCTTGGGGAACAAAAGTGGGAACATCGGGATTTGGGGGGGAATCTCGGGTTATTTGGGAAGATTAGTTGGGAATTTCACACAATTACAGATTTACAGTTGGCAACGCTGGTGAGTTTTCGAAAGGAATATATAAATATTTGATAAAAGGATCTTGATCATATGTGCTTATCTCAAACAAAATGCCTCTCAGGCGGCCATATAAACAGTACGAGGTAGATGCAAGTATTGCTATTCCGAAATCTACCTTGTATGATCGACGTAAGCGGCGCTTTGCGGAAGTTGATAGTGACATCGACGATGGTGAATTTGATGATCAAATCCATCAACAAAATCAACATGATCCAACACTTGCAACTGATCGAGAAGGATCAGGTGGTCAAAGCGATATTGAGGTGAGTCATACATTTTTACATTTTTAAAATACCGATCGAGACAAGCATTCGTTGTTAGTTCATTCAACTAGTATTTAATGCTTTTTTGTTCATTTCACTAGGATATACACAACGTCCCCACTTATACGTCTGACCGCGAAAGCCATGCTGATAGTGACGATAGCAGTTCGAATAATGGAGATGAGACTGATGATAGTGAAGAAGAAACACATTTTCAGAATGCTCCTGGAATACATAATAACCAGGTATGGACCTCCTAAACCTTGTTTCAAGATTTGTATATTTTTTTGCCATTCCATTTCTTGCTATACATCTTAATCCTATGGATGAGCTTTAATTTTATACACACACAGTAGCTCAGAAAATGTATGTAACCCTCTTGTGTATATATTGCAAAAAAATTTCCCAATACACCCCTTCCACACAAGTAAACCCCCTCACCATGGAATTTTTTAAATGAATAAAACCACCCTCTCCCTATGGAAATTCCTGTGAAATTTGATATTTTTACTGGAATTTCATGCTAAACCCTCTTGTAAATACATCTTAACATTGGTATATTTATTGATATTCATTATTAATACAACCACTCCTCCAAAAGAAAAAATAGGTCCGCTTAGGCGTACATGTATCTGTGCTAATATGTACAGCGAGCGTATGTATTTTCAGACATGTTTTCAGTAAGGGAGAGGTTGTAACATGGCATTTTGTGGCTGGGAACACTGGCCCAAAGGGGCGAGTGTTTTATCGCTATTTTGAGTTCTTCTAATGTTCCATGAGTGTTTCTATATTATATAACTTGAAGGAAACACGGATAAGAAACACAGATCCATTTCATTTAAAAAATACCGGTAACCCTTTGAAATTTGATAAACGTGCAATTAATCATCGATTGAGCATGCAGTTATACCAATAACAATGTTATAACTGCAGTCTCAAATAGTACTGTATTTTGCAAGTAAAAATAGTATTAAACTATGGAAAATTGAAAAAGAAAATATTAATCCAACTTGGTTCTAAACATGCATGTAAAAGATTAAAAAATAAATATGAAATTATAATTTATTAACTGTTTTGTATGAAATAGTTTATAGATTAATTCTATAAATTCTGTTTAAGAAGATACTGTAGTTAACCATAACCATCATTATGTGAATTAACACAAATTTAATGCCTTCGAAAACTGTCAAAAACAAATTCCCCGATATAAAATATCCGGCTGGATTTCAGATAGTGAGATTATCCACTATCTGACCGGATACTAAATCTGGTGCACCCATAGGTAAGATATTCATTACATCATAGTCCCTATAATTATATTGTCTGGAAACGTGGCGAACTTCAAAGCAGCTAACAAGCTGTGATTTATATTGAAGATGCCCTGAAAGTGCACAAATCTTTTGTCTTACATTCATTAATATTTATACAGCACAGTTGAGTTATTAAACCCAAACGCTGCATTAACGCTGATTGAATACAATGTGTTCAATGAACAAAAACATAGAACGAAGACTCCAGACAATATAATTCCATGGACTATGATTACCGGTACCTACAACCAGACACATTTGCGGATGTCTCACTTATCCCCCCTTGTGTTGTAACCATTCTCAACAATGTGTAATATTAAACAAATGTAAGTTGAACAGTTGCATAACTAGGTCCCAAGAGTAGTGCAAAGTTTTATAGAATTATGTATCATATTAAATAAAACAATAGCTTATTTATAGTTGATATACTATGATGCAGTATTATTGATAGTTCATATACACATTATATTAATAGTTAGAAAAACAATTCTTAAAAAAGAGAGAGAGTTATTGATGCGAAATAAATTACAATAAACATTATAAAAGTAAATTTTAATATCCAGACTAAAAATGCAGTTGAACAATAAAGATAAAATAGTTGTATAACATATTGCAACATACAGTAGATACAAGAGGTTTTCTGGTCGTCCGAAGAAGTTGAATTGTCCTCCGAAGTGGTTGTTTAGTCCTCCGAAGAGGTTGTTTAGTCCTCCAAAGAAGTTGTCTTGTCCTCGGAAGAGGTTGAGAGTTTGGTAATGGTATCTCATATCTGGTCAAACACGTGTTGACTGTCTTGGCTGAATATTTTGATTTTAACGAGGCTTTAAAAGTCTATTGGCGTCATGTCGATGACTCCATACAACCTACGAAAACTTTTGTAGATCACACTTGCAAATTTATTACAGTTCATATTAAAAATGCTTACCGAATTGTAAAGAATTGTAAATAATTCCTCTTGAATAATATTCTTGAAACAATGGCGTCGAAATAAATCAAAGTCGGAAGTTGTCGACATCTTGTCGGAGCGCGCTGATCGCTGATTGGCTATAAGCTAACACACAAACAAACCTAACATGCACGATAGCAATGTATATGCGCTTCGCGCAGATACAAAAATGAATTTTGGGTCTTAACATCAAAACTTTTTCAAAATCTTAAGGCGTCATAACTCAGTTACTAGTCAACGGGTCAAAGTATTGTGCTTTTAATGGTTTAAAGTTTCTGCTATATTTTTACATTTTATAATATTAAATAATGTGCATAAATTTCATTTTAATAGGATGGTAACAGAGACTGCCCTATATATGAAGGAGCAAACGTCACCATAGCTCAATGTCTTCTTCTTATCCTGTGCTTTGTTGTTCGACATTGTCTCACAAAGGAGGCCTTGAAAGATCTGCTGAGCCTGCTGAATGTTCTTCTTCCTCATTCTGTGCCTGCTACACAGTATAAATTCTTCAAGGCATTTGAAAATGTAAATTTCCAGGTAAATATATTTTTGTAAGCATTTCCAAATAATTACAACTATTTGCATTTGAGCATGCAATTTGCATTTTAAACTTGTTGTTTTGTTGTTCTAAACTGCATGTTCATTGGAACAGGACCACAACTATGGCATTGCTATAAAGGCAAAACATGACGTTGCTATGAAGATTGACAGGGTTTCAAAGTAGTTGCCGGCCCCACGATTGTCAGATGTAGTATAATTATAAGCATTTTTGTCATTATTGTTGGACTGTTAGTTGCAAAAAATTATGAAATTCATGTAAAGGTCCGGCCTGCCTTGCTGAATTCCATCATTTTTTGCAATTATCGATTAACAGTCTAACAATTCAATGACTCAATAATGTTTACAATGTATATTAATATAACATTCAACAATCGTGGGAGGCAACTACTTTGAAAACCTGTCTTGAAGCTTTGTAGCAACGTCATGACAATGTTTCTCTCTTAGCAACGTCATCGTCATCGGTTGTGTGAGCCCTCTGCTGATGGTTTGAGCTCACAATTATGTTACTGCAGCTTTAACCCAAACAATATCTCGTAGTGTGTATGTTGGGCTCTGGTGCTTCCCAACACAACAAAACAGCTGTCCATTTTCAGTAAACACATGAATATTGTCAGACCTGTACATGCAACTAGATCATCAAAAGATATTTTTTCTATTTAGTAACCAATGATTACTTTTAATTTAAGGTATGCATGGTACTAGGTCATAAATGCTCAATGAACAATAGGTGACTTTTTAAATACATGTACAGTACAGGAAAATAATTGCAAATACTGTATCTAATCTCCAACTTAGCACTCCATAATCTTCATTGTTTTACTGACTGCCATGCTGTTATGCATGATAGACAACAGATTGCATTAGTATCTTTCAAATGAGGTTTTTCTCTTAAAATACCATTAAATTTCTTACTCTAGACACACTATTATTGCCCGTCATGTCTATTTTACCTGGGAAAAGACATAACAGAGGGTGAGTGTGGATCATGCTACCAAAGATTCCGTGTGGAAAAATGTGAAGAAGATGGCAATTACTTTTTGTATTTGCTATTAGAAGACCAAATCAAAGATTTGCTTTCTGACGAAAAGGTACAGAAGTATTTAACAAACCATGATTGCAACAGAACCAGAACAACTGACAATATTACAGATGTAACATCCTCCAAGTTATATGATCAACTGGTTGAACAGCATAACCTCTCCAGCAACGATTTATCATTGACATGGAACACTGATGGTATTCCAGTTTTCAAATCATCCCGCTACTCAATTTGGCCAATCCAGAGCTCAGTGAATGAACTACCACCACATCTACGAGGAAAGCATATCCTATTAAATGGCCTCTGGTTTGGTAACAGAAAGTCTGCAATGAACACTTTCTTGAAGCCATTTGTTGAGGAGTGTACAAATCTTGAGAACAATGGCCTAACCGTCAAAGATGAATCCCAGCCAAGAAAGGTTTTTGCAATGGTTCTTTCTGCTGATTGTCCAGCAAGAGCCATTGTCAAGAACTGCAAGCAGTTCAATGGGAAAAATGGTTGCGATTGGTGTGAATCTCCGGGTGAGATGATTGATGGTGGTCCCCCAACTCGCTATTGCCCCTACCGAGGTCCTCCAGTGATGCGGACTGCAGCAAAGCAAGCACAGTATGCCCTTAAATCCATTCGCGAAAATGAAGTTGTGAAGGGGGTTAAAGGGCCATCGGTAATTGGAATTCTTCCAACATTTGATCCTGTAAGAGGTGTTGCTGTGGATTACATGCACTGTGTCTGTCTAGGTGTCATCCGACAGTTTGTCAACTTGTGGATGGACAGCAAAAAAAATAGCAAACCATACTACATTGGCCAAATGGAGCAAGAAATCAGCAACCGATTGTGTGCAATCAATGTTCCCAGTGAAATCAGCCGTGCACCAAGGTCATTTACAGATCGACGTTACTGGAAAGCATCTGAGTGGCGAACTTTCATTTTTTGCTGTCTAGTCGTTTTCCAGGGCATCCTACCGCAAATTTTCCTCAAGCACCTCTTTCTATTTGTATATGGAGTCTACTGCCTTCTTGGTGATTCAATTGATGACAGCACCATTGATTCAGCTGAAGTTTGTTTGACAAAATTTGTCATTCAAGTTGAAGAATTGTATGGAATAAAGCGGTGCTCATTCAATGTGCATCAGTTGGTTCATCTTGCCCAGTCAGTGAGAGATTGTGGTCCACTATGGGCATCTTCCACCTTCACCTTCGAGTCCAACAACCACTTCCTAAACAAGATGTTTCATGGAACACAATTTGTTCCTAAACAGATTGTGGAATCATTCGTCCGAAACAGGAAGATTGCTCAATTGTCGAAGGCCTGCATAAATGAAGAAACTAGTTCATTGGTTACCAGTTTGTATAGAAAGTTGAGAGGTGGTAAATCAGCTGGAAATGAGGAAGTCTTTACAGATGGAGTTCGTGGTGTTGACAATGCAAGGACTGTGCAACTTACTGCTTCCCAAGTACTTGCAATTGAACAATTGTTGGGTTTAACACTAAATGAACACTGTGGAAGTATGTATGCTAGGTTTGTTGCAAATAATAGCTTGTATTCGAGTGTTGCCTATGTTCGAGCAAAAAAGCACACCAATCATAGTGTGTCATTTCAGCATGACCGATTCATATATGACGTAATTATAGGCCTTTTATCTATTAAGCCAGAGTGCTTGTGCAACTTAGCTTTGTTGCAATACTGTAAATGCATGTATTATCAAGTAGTGTTAATTCAGCCAATGGCAGTAAAGGGTAGGCCATTGTTCCAAGATAATGACTTTAATACGAACAGTTTTTTTCTTGGTAGAGGTGGAACAAACTGGACTGCAGATAGCAATTCACCCAAATCAGATTGGGAAAAAGTGTATTTCACTAACTCTAGCAGATAAACAGTATTTTTGCCCTCTTCCTGTAAAGATAACTGATAATTAAACAACCAAGTATGTGTAAATGAAATTGATAATAATTATTGTACATATTTATTGCTCTATATAAATAAACTAATTTGACTTTGCCACATGATTTAATTATGCAACCAATAAAAATCTACAGTTTGATCCTGTAGCACTGTAACAAATTTCTATAGGGATTTTAATTCCTATTGGAATTCCTATAGGAACCTGAAATTCCTTTAGAAATTCCAATAGAAAGTTAAGTATTCCTATAGGAACCTGAAATTCCTTTAGGAATTCCAATAGAAAGTTTTATGTATTCCTATAGGAATTTTAGTTCCTATAGGAATTCCTATAGGAATTCCTATAGGATCCTGAAATTCCTATAGGAATTCCTATAGGAATTTGAAATTCCTATAGGAATTCCTATAGGAAATCCTATACGAAATTTTCGTAAGGGAACTGATTTGTTGTACATCCAAATGTTAGGTACGAAGTTATTCACATGTCCATAGATAGTCTCTCCGCACTTGTTACAACTAAACACACCGTTTTCGACTTGGGTTCTATGGTTACTACACTTGTGACAGTATGAGGTATCGTCCCACTTTTTTGGTGTTTGGTCCCTCTGCTTGTCGTAGTTTCGAGTCTCATCCATTGTATATCCATCAAGGATCATTCTCGTTAGACGTTGTGTGGCCATTAGGTGTTGCTCGGCCATTAGACGTTTTTTATCCATTCGATTTTTCAGATGTTGCTCAAGCATTAGATATTGCTCAGTCATTTAAGTTGCTATACTATCTATATCTTTAGACTATTCTCAAATCTAAAGACATAATGTCACTCTAGAAGGCGTAATAGTTAGATAACTTAGAATCTCTACTAAATGTCTTCCCATTGTGCTGTGTCGTAGTGATCTGTCTTAGTCGATCTCGAGTGTCTGACAATAGTAGTCTCAACTCTTTGGTCTCATTTACCTGGCTAATAAGGTTCTTACAGAGTACCAGCAACGCTTCGTTGTGTTTCTTCTGGTTCTCAAAAAGTGTCTCCAATACATTATGTGTCTTTGTCTCATCTGCTTCCATCGCTATCTTCTTCAAAGTTTTAGCACTCATAACTATAGTACTACATATATAGTTATGTTTAGATCACTCTATACACCAAGTACCCAATGGGTAACCCGACAGCTCCAACGAATATCATTTGGTATTCTTTCATCTCGTCTGAGGGTTTATAATAGTCTGGTAAATCAGGCTCTTTACTAAACGCCTTCCCACCATACTGTATCGTCAGTACTCGTCAGTTGGTCTAGAGCGTGATTCGTGTCGTTTATGTCTGCGTTAGCGTCTGACAGTTGTTGTCTTAGCTCCTGAATTTTGTCTCTCTGACGAATCTCATTCTCGTAGAACTTTTCTTTAGCTCTAGCAAGACTCTCCAGTGCTTTGTTGTGTCTCTTTATCTCTATCTCATAGCCGGTATGGTTTAGCTTACTGAACAGAAATCCAGCTCCTGCGAATGCTATAGCATTGAACAACCCACCTGCTACCACGCTAGCCATTATGTATTACGTTAGATTATTTTGAGAACGGGTCCACAGGTAGGTATTTCTTACTCTGCGCCCACTTAACGAGTAGCGTCGAAGCGCTCACAGCAGTAGCTAGCTTTATAGTACCCATCACTGACTCGGGAGTGCCTAGCGGTTCTTTTAACACTTTCTTTGATGCCATAGACACGGCTACAGCTCCAGCAGTCACAAGGGCTGCATCATACAGCTCGTTCATCAGTTCTTTCCTGTCTATTGGCGATGTCATATACTATACAATATGTTTTATTAATCAAAGCTGTCGAGGGTACGTGGTGGTTGTTCCTTTTTTATTACAACGTTCTTAGACTCCTCATTAACAGTCACCATTTGTTTATCTTGCTTCATCGCGTAATACAGTGAACCGGCAGCTACAACCACTCCTATAGTTCCTATTATGTATCCATAGTTAAAACCATCACCCTCTCTCTCTCACTTGATACTCTCTCTCTCATCTTCCTCTCTTTGGCTGCTTTAGATATAGAAGCCAAACGTTTGCCTGCCTCTACTCTCTTAGGGTCTTTGGTCTTTGTTATTGACGTTATAATTGGTACGCCCTCGTTACTGTCAGCCATCTATATTATACGTGGTGTCTTGTTACAGATGACCTCACAGACCATCTCACAGTTATCTCATAGATATAGTATTCGATGAAAGTATCTTTGGTGATTAGACAGTGTGGTTTCACTCTTAAATCTCCTATTGCAGTACTCACACAGAACTCTAGAGTCTCTCATATATGTCTCTATGAAATGTATAACCTTGTGTTGGTCTGATGATAGTAATGTGTTATACCCTTGTGATCTTAGTCTCTCTAATACCTTCATCTGGTTATTCATAATAAACCCATTACCCTTTGGCGTCTTTAACTCTATAGCGAATCCGTTATATCTCTTATGTAGCTGTGGGACAATCAAATCTGGTTGCCCACCACTGTAACCTTTCTTCCATCCATCTATTCTCTTCGTGGACGTGTCTTGGTATTCACCAAGTCCTGGAATGGTTATTGGAGACCTTACGCAACAGGACGGCACGTGAGGACGGCGATATGTAATTGCGCGAGGTCTGGGACGGCAACGTCATCGATGCCGTCGCCGTCTTGTTTGTAAACAAACGTTACGCAAGACGTCAAGTAACGTGGGTTTTAAAAAACTAAAAGTTAAATGGCAACATTTCGAGAGACAAGAGAAGCTCTTTTACTTGCTCATGACCTCGAAATGATCAACGATGAGGAATTTATTTTGCTTCACGAGGCAAATAGCTCAAAATCTTGCCATTCCGTACTGGAAGTACGATAGTTTTGATTTGGACTCGTTGACAGACGACGAAAGTAAAAGTGAATTTCGCTTTTACAAGAACGACATCTACTCTCTCCTTGATGTACTAGACCTGCCCGAAAAACTATTATGTCCAAATCGCTTCTTTGTGTACAGTGACGAAGCCCTATGTATGTTATTAAAGCGCTTTTCATACCCATGTCGATACGAAGACTTGGTGCCGAGATTTGCAAGAGCAGTGCCTCAGATTTCCATGGTGGTGAACGAAGTTATGGATGTTATCTACAACAATTTTGGTCGTTTACTCTGTGATTTCAACCAGCCATGGCTAGCGCCAGCAAAACTCGCTGAATTCGCTGATGTGGTGCACTGGAAAGGAGGTATTACATATATTTTATTTCAGTTACCTGATTTATTTTATTATCCTGTATTACAATAAATAAATAATATAATCACATAATCTATCTATCTATCTATCTATCTATCTATCTATCTATCTATCTATCTATCTATCTATCTATCTATCTATCTATCTATCTATCTATCTATCTATCTATCTATCTATCTATCTATCTATAATATATATGATATATATGATATATATGATATATATATGTATGTGTGTGTGTGTGCAGGTATGTAAATTAATTAAGTTACTGACTTACTGTGAAGATTAATGTCATTGTGTAATATACAGTATATGTATTGTATGCTATCATAATGAACCTGATATTTTATCATCAGGTGCTCTCGAAAATTGTTGGGGCTTCATTGATGGCACCGTAAGACCTGTATGCAGACCTGGAATTAACCAGAGAATACTTTATAATGGTCACAAAAGAGTTCATTCCATAAAATTTCAGAGTGTTGTCAGTCCAAATGGCCTAATAGCAAATTTGTTTGGTCCAGTGGAAGGCAGGAGACATGACAGTGGAATGCTTGCTGAGTTGGGTCTCCTACCAATGCTTGAAAGGCACTGTGTATCACCAACAGGACGACAACTTTGTGTATATGGAGACCCTGCATACCCTCTAAGGGTCCATCTACAAGCTCCCTTTAGAGGAAATGTATTGACACCAATGCAACAGGCTTTCAACCTATCTATGAGCAAGGTCAGGGTTGCTGTGGAATGGGTATTTGGGGACATACTTCAATATTTTGCTTTTTTAGACTTTAAAAAGGACCTTAAAGTTTGTCTAAGTGCAATAGGAAAAATGTATATTGTTTGTGCACTTTTAAGGAATGCCCATACTTGTAAGTATGGATCAAGCACATCAAAATTTTTTGGCCTTGATCCTCCTTCCATTGAAGATTATTTTGTTTAAGAAATCTAAAATAATTTAAAACCCCTGTATATACACAAAATGAAAAATTAATTGCCAATTTTATTGTAAATAAGATAAATATATTGATATACATACGTGTTTTTTATACGAAACCTAGCGAAGGGTCTAGTACTAAAAGTTTCTTATTTTGGCATTAAAAATGGCGTTTTTAGTTCCAAAAGTTTCTTAAAATGTTTCTTATCGTTTTAGGCTTAAAATAGTCACGGGAATACATAATAGCCATTCAAAGAATAATAAAACACAATTGATTAAATGTGAGACTTTTTTCACAATAACACTAAACATACACACTGATCAATTTCTGTGGTACTGCAGTTTTTAGTAAACTTTATTCACTTATGACAAGAGAAAAGTTTCTTATCCTTAAAATAGGAAAATATTCGTAGTAGTTGTAGGTTTCTTATAAACGAGTTTCTTATAAAAAAATAAACGTGTATATTGTATTGAACATTGTATGCAGACATGCTAAATAATGTAAATAATTATTTTCACAAAGCCATAATTAATAAATATTTTTGTACATATTGTAATATTAGGTGAATTTTAAATGCTTATTTGTTGATATTATTGTAATTATTATTGTAATTGGAAATATTGTATTGAACATGTATGCACAAGTTTGCATGTAGACATGCTAAATATTAATGTAAATAATTATTTTCTCAAATGTTATAAAAATGTTAAATTTGGAATAATATATGATTTTCAATAAATACTTATTTGTAATTGTAATTTTTTAAATAAGTTTGACAAAAATGTCAAAATAAACAAATGTTTTTTTGAAAAAAAGAATGTCTATAAAATTACTGTTTGTTTATTTTTTCAAAAAGAGACATCAACAACTTTGTTTGCAACATCTGCTGTTGTTGTCGGTACTGCTGTTGCTGTTGTAGTTGTTGCTGCATTTGACCCATCAATGTACACATATTTTGCTGTGCCTCTTGCTGTTGCTTCAATGCTGCATCTTGCATTTTCTCTCTTGTTTCAGTCTCCCTTTTCCGTATCTCAAGTTCTTCTGTTCTTATTGCTAACTCTCTTTCTCCTTTCTCCTTTAAGTATACTATTACTTCTGTACCTGTAGCTCTTTTACGTTTTGGTGTCACTCTTTCTTCGTCACTGCCTCTATTTCTTTTGGTGGTTTCTCCCAATTTCTCCATTGATCTTTTTCTCATTTCCTCACCCTTTGCACGATCTTGTTCCTTCTTGTCATTCTTGACACTTGCCTGCATATCTCCCTCTGTAAACTTTCCTATCAATTCCTCCAATAGCTTCTCCGTCTCCGTTAACTCAGGTGGTGCTATTCCTGTGGCTCTTTCCTCGTCACTTTCTTTCTTCTTGAACTTTTTGGCCAACAAAGTATACCTATCCCTCACTGACCGCTTCGTAAGTCTATTGTTAAAGACTGGGCATTCGTTTAGGAGCTCCGCAATTTTCCCCCAAACTTGCCCTCTCTCTCTTGTAAACGGCTTGAAGTTAAATGGCTCGTTTATGATAACTTCTTGCAGGAGCAACTCGTCGAGGTTATCATTCCACTCCATTTTGTAACCACAATTAAATATGAGTCTGAATTCAAAGAAATGCAGAAAACTATTGAAAAAAACGTACCACAATAATATACAAGTATTGTAAATATTGAAACCTATTTAATAAATTAAACAATGATTTTTAATCGTTTTGGATAATGTACATTTTTTATGGCATATATATATACTGTTTTCAACTTTATATTTTGATCTATTGCTGTTGCAAGTTCGCTATAAATTGGTAAACAAATGTACATTTTGTCATTTATGTCATCTTACACTTGATAATTTTTGAATAGAGATTATTTCAATTAATTTTTATGTGCAGTTTAACAACTTTTTTCTAAAACAATACTCACGTCTTCCGGACGTCAAAAGTTGTTGTTTCACGTCCCCAACGGCGACAGGACGGTAAGCCGCACAGGAAATTACGTCAATACATGCATAAATTAGCGGTACCGGAAGTGACAACTGGTAATTTTGCCGTCCTCGCGCTCGTGCCGTCCTGTTGTGTAAGGTCTCTATTATTGGGTAGTACTCTTTAATGTATTTCACAATGTCGTAGTGTAAATCTGTCTCGTTCGTGATTGATAGTTGGTTATGTTGTGTGTACTGACCTGTCTTTCTAATAGATGGTAGGACTTCTGTGAATACCCATTTTTGAAACTTCTTGGCTGACTTTAATTTTGATGAAAATACTAGAGCATAGACTCCTGGTTCTGATAAGTATACTGTATTAGGTTGTGTGTTTAAAGGGGGGTCCGATTCCGACCCCCCTTTAAACACCTTTCGTTTTACCTTGTATTCGTCGTCGACGTAGGTCCTAATAGCCCATTTAGTATTTTCATACCCTAGAGCTTTTGCCACGTCTCTTCCACAAAACCAGATATTGTCTCCATCCTTGATAGTCGTGACTGACCTGTTCTCAAAACTAAATTTTTTGACAAGGTTCATCATATATAGTATACTGTGTGTAGTATTATAAGTGACTCTGGTCGATGTCCTGTTTTGAGACTCCGACTCTCTCATTTATTTGCCAAACCATACTTTTGACCAAGGTCCTAAAATAGGACTTTGGTCAAAACGAGCTCCTAATTGATGGTAATACTTCTGTGAGCACCTACTCTTGGAACTTGTCGACTGACTCTAGTTGTTCTTATACATAGACCATGTGAAACTACACACTCTAAAGGTTTTACTCTAATTTGGAGTGTTGGTCTCGTCATATATTTTATTATACCTTCTCACCATTCCACTGACTGGCGGGCATAAGTCAGTCACAATATCGTCTAACACTTTAACGTCTGAGAGAAACGTTGACTCATTGTA
Organism: Chrysogorgia sp. JL179-B06; assembly: GCA_035772405.1. NCBI lineage: Eukaryota > Metazoa > Cnidaria > Anthozoa > Scleralcyonacea > Chrysogorgiidae > Chrysogorgia > Chrysogorgia sp. JL179-B06. The sequence goes on from JAYKKM010000114.1 coordinate 1,444,030, forward strand.
AGGAAGACCTCTAAGATACGATCTTAGTTGTGTCAGTATCTTTTTGTAGCTGGTGTGCGCGAACTTACAATGCTCCACTCTACTCGTCAGATTGGATTTAGCCAAGTAGCCTTGAATGATCACACCAGGACCACTAATACAAGCAATGATTAGAGGGTTAGCGGTTACCGATCCAGCTACAATCCCTACTGTTGTTAACTCTATGCTAGTCATGTTTAACGATAGTTTAATTTTCTTCAACCTCTTGTATTTCCATTTGTAACAGGCTTCTAGTTTGTGGTAGTACGCGTACAAGCGTTTGAGCTCTAGTGTCTCTTCCTCTGACATATCCTTTGATATGTGATTGAAAACAACAACTGACTTCTTCCTCATATATCTTACTTTATATTATACTCCTCCATCATCTTCCCACCAACTATTAGCACGTCTCGGTTCGTCATGTAGCCAGAGATTATCTTCATACCGTAGAACTCTATCAAAGACGGGTACGCGTAGGGCGCGAGCAACGATTTTGGTCGATGTATTGCGAAGATTGTTCCATAGGGATACCCTATCTCGTTATAGTTAGCTGTGAAGTCTGAATCAGTTGACCTTATGTTGTTGACCCTAACGTGCGAGTTATCCATCTGCCAATGTATTGATATCATTTGGGATTGTACACATGTACTCCTTTGCTGGAGCGCCGCCGCCATATGACAACTTGTCAGTTGTACCACCTTTGTATCCGATGAACTTGTCCCAAGAACCATCGTCGTTTGAGATAATCGCCTCCCAATCTGCTGTAGACACCCTCTTGGCTAACCTCAATACCACAAAAACGGATATGTCACAGTACTGCATACGTGGACAGTTAAAGTGCATTCCAACCTCGAGTTGATATTGAGTTAGTGTAGGGGATAGGAAGAAACGACCATTGTCAGAGCCAATAATAGGACCATAGGATTGAGTACTTTGCACTAGTGTGTTTCCAATGGCTTTCACTTTATTTGTCCCACTGTGGTAAAACTGTGCCATATCCGTATTTGTGGTGTACTTTGTGACATCAAAGTCAAATAGAATGTTGTAGGACTGCACTTTAAAGTATCGCGACAAATACACAGACTCCAACACTTTTTTACTGATAGCGTCCAAATCATCGACTGGGTCTGCTATGTTTTTGAGCGTCGAGAGCGCCATGTCTCCATACATCTTTCCACCACTTACGCTTAGTTTATGATCGTTGTCTAGATGTCTCTTCGCTCTTCTTAATATTTTGTCGCTCTCGTAGTCTCTGTCCTCAAATCCATAACTTAGACTCATTATGCTATAACACATATTTGCTCACTAAATAGCCAGACACAGCCGAAACCCCTAGAACTATCCACAACTCTGTCGCGTTGCTATCTTGTGTCACCTCCAGACGATATTCTTGGTGTGCCACATTTGGTGTTGCCGTGTGACGTGCCACCTTTGGTGGTTTATCAAGTGTCTCCAGGTGCTCTCCACCTTCCTGGTGTGCCACGTTTGGTGTCGCCAGACGATGCGTCGCCTTTAGTTGTTTGTCAAGTGTCTCCAGGTGCTCTCCACCTTCTTGGTGAACTTTCTTAGCCTCCATCGTTGGTGCGTAGTTTAGCCCACTATTTACTCCAAACTTCATACTCTGTGTAGCAGTCTTTAGCAGGTTGTTGTACCCAGCGATTTTGTTCTTGAGGATTACCACGTTACTTGGCATTAACCATGTAGATGGTGATAGTGCAAGATTTTGGACAACGTTAGTGTCTCTAATCGACTTGTTCATGTTGAGAATCCATGTTGACACGTCATAGTTTATAACGCTATCTTCCACCAACTTGCGAAACTCTTGTTGAGTCTCTAGACTACCTGCGGAACCACCAACGACTGACACACGTGTCCTAGCTTGTGCACCAAGAGTGGAGTAAACAAAGGCTTCTATAGACTGATTTAGGTATTGTCGCCCAATGTTGGTAAAACCATTCGACACCAGAGGAACGTATCGTTTGTAGTCGTTCTTAACATCGTTGATCGTGAAGACTCTCTCCTCACCCGTTGTGCCATCAGCAAGGACCTTACCCTGGTAGTAATGTTTTCTAGGGATCTTGTCTGTCTTACCGTACAATTCTCCAGCATCGAACTCTCTACTTATCGATCCCATACTCTCACCACCTTCCATCCTTCTGAGAAGCCTTCTAATGGTAAAGTATAGATGGAACCTCATTACACTTGTGATAACAGGGTGGACTTCTTGTGAAGGTGACAAGTGTTGTAACGACACTCCACAACAGAAACTTGCACAATACGTTGCAAACACGACCCTATAGTAGCTCTCATTATCGTCCCACTTTGACTTTGTCTTTGACGTGATGATTTGTAATATTGATAGCTTTGAGAGAAAGTAGCTCTTTTGATTAACGAAGACTCTAAAGTTATTCACTGGGTAGTTCAACACGTTTTCCGTTGGATAGCCATCCCAAAGTCCCACCAGATAGCCATATTTTTGGAAACTTGTCGTCGTGACCTTTTGGAGACTTGTTGTTGTGTAACCAAATCCACATACTCTTGTCGTTTTTGAAGGTATCACTAGTTATGTTCGTGCTTATGATGTCGTTGTTTCTAAAATATATGTCAACGCCATTAACCTCACCATCTTGTGATACAGTTGGATCGAACTCAAACTTGCTCAAAGTGATGTGAGGGTACTTTTTCACTAAACTCAGCTTAGCCACGCGTATGGCATTAGCTATCTCTTTTTGGTTAACTATCATTGGTTTGTTTATCGTTAGATATTTAGTGTACCCTGGGTTACTCTTAAACTCGTTCGAGTCTATCGAAACGTCACCAATATTAGTTTCCGTTACGAAGAATATATGTCTATGCATGTTGTCGTCAACATCAAGAAAAAACCTATTCTTGTCAGCATAAGGATACTTTCTTTTGAACGCATCCATCATAACATACCGTACGTTATATGAGAGTGGTAGTATTGATTAGTGATTCAACGAAAACTGTAGACCTACAAGAGTCAATTTTAGTGACAAACTCAGACCCTTACGTATTGGTGAAGAGTGCAACCATCTTTTGGGACTACGTTAACGTAACCACAGCTAACAACAAGATAACTTATAACAGTAATAATCACGTTTTTAGTCCAGGGTACCACACCTTTAGAATGATCGCCGACGACTTGAAAGAGTTAGGAGACGTCAAGCTAGTGGCTAACAGACATGACTCGACGTGTACGATAACAACTGATCGACAAATAGAACTGTTTAAATTTGGACAACTTTTGGGATTTGACGAAAACACTACAATAGCCACCACAAAAACCAGTCCCAACGTTGTGAACGTTAACAGAGGACTGAAATACATACAAGTAACATCTAATATTGTGGACAGATATAAGAACATAGTTAATGGTAACAGAAGCGATTGTGTCGCAGTACTACCAATAACTAGCACACAGACATTAAAGGGCTCTGTACAACATTTTGGTGTTGAGTCGAAAATCCCAATAAACAAAGGAGTCATCAATCAACTAGAATTCAATATAACAGATCAGGATGACAACACTGTTAACGTTGGTGAGGTGCTGTTAGATTTACACATCATGTAGTGTATATGAACATAGAGCAAGAACTAAGAGATATTTACTATAATCCGTCAACTGGTTACCAATCTGCTGAGAGGCTGTACCAAAAGGCACAAGAAGATGGACTAAGTGTTAGTAGGGTGAAGATAAAGGACTGGTTAAAATCTCAAGACACGTACACCAGGTACAAACCGATTGTTAGGAGACATAAGTTTAGACAAACATTTGTTGACTATCTGGGTGAGCAGATACAGATGGACTTGGTCGATATGGGCAAGTACAAGCATAAGAACAACGGGTACTACTGGATACTAACAGCCACTGAGATCCTTAGTAGGTATGCTTTCGCAATACCCGTCCATAGGAAAGATACAAAAAACATGACTAAAGCTGTCACAGAGTTACTAGAGAAGGCTAAGGTTAGATTTGGTGAGTATCCAAAGTTGGCTCAGTTCGATGATGGTAAGGAATTCTATAACGTTGGTGTGAAAGATCTATTGGAGAAACATGATGTGAAATACTTTAGCACGAACTCTGATAAAAAGGCAGCAGTCGTGGAACGGTTTAACAGAACACTCAAGACGTCTATGTGGAAGTACTTCTACAGTAAAGGAACGTATAAGTGGATAGACATTTTAGATCAGCTCGTTGAAAATTACAACAATACTAAACACAGTACTATTCTAATGAAACCTAAAGACGTTAGTAAGAAAAACGAAAACGAAGTATGGACGACATTGTTTGGACACCATTTCGGTGACTACCCACTACCAAAGTTCAAAGTAGGTGAGACTGTCAGGATATCAAAGTACAAAAGCATATTCGCAAAGGGGTACGAGGCTAACTTCACTGAGGAGCTATTCAAAGTGTCGAAGGTTGTACGTGGTGACCCTACCGTGTATGAGATAGAGGACCATGAAGGGGAACCCATCATCGGTAAGTTTTATGAGGAAGAGCTATCAGCTGTCGATAAAAAAGACGATGTTTATAAGGTTGAGAAGATAGTGAAGAGAAAGAAGGTGGGTGGTAAAAAGATGGTTTTAGTCAAGTGGCTTGGCTACGACAGTAAACATAATTCATGGACACCAGAAAGCGATACTCAAAATATCGAGTAGTATATAAATGGCTGAAGGAGGATTTGACGAGTTTGAAATGCAAGATCGTAACGAGTTTGAGAAATATTCAGACGAGGATTTAAAAAAAGAGTTCAACATGCTCAATAATATACTCACAGAAGATGAGACAGGGCAAGAATATACCGGTAGTGGTATACACAACAGAATCACTAGGGTGGAACGAGAGATAGAGACTAGAGTTATAGATCGCAGAGTACAAAACAGAATCAGACATATGGAGACATCATTCGTAGGCGAAAAAGATGGGAAAACAGTGTCAATCTTTAGTGAGGGAACCGCACACGATGGTGTCCCAAACCCAAAATACGGTAAAAGGTCATACAATGCGTCAATAACAAGAGATCGAAAGCAGTTTCTATTGCACCATCTTGGTGTTAGTATTAACGAGGCCTCGAGTGATATAATAAAAAAATAAAAAATGATATTTGGCGTTAAAGGTCTTATCGGGCTAGAATTCGAAGATAAGAGAGTTATGGTACTAAAAGGAAAGTCTATAGTGTACAGCGACGCTAAAGAGTCGCAAACCTCTGTTAAGAACTTTAAGAGTCTGTTAAGTAGAGCTAGTGAGGAGCACAGAGCCACTTTATCTGCGATGGTTGAGGAAATTAATGGCGACAACACAATCCCAGATAATGTATCAGAAGACATAATATCTAAAGCAAGTGAGCAGCTACAAGATAGAGTCGAACAAAGAGAGGATCGACTCAAAGAATCATCACGAGGTATTCTCGTTGGTGAACAAGAGATTAGAGAGTTCGCTGGCTTACTCAACCCAAAAGGTCCAACTGATGTAAAGATAGCGTCGCTAGATGTACTAGGCGACCGATATAGACTCATATCTATCGTCGAGTCAGACCCTCTAAAAGAACAATTCTATAAGAGCGTTAGTGAGACAGCTTACTTGAAGGCAGATAGCATCCGTATCGAAAACAATATGAGACCAGAACACAACGAGGCAATAGGTGTGTTAAAAGACGAGGTTGAGGGTAATGATCTAAATAGATTTGAAAGGTTCAAAAAATGGGTGAGGGAAAACTTAGTTGGAATAAGCGCTATATCAATCTCTATAGCTGGCATAATAACTACCATAGTGATACGCGCTAGGAGTGCTATCGTCAAAGGCGGCCAAGCACTTGGAAAATTAGGAAAAGCTATAGCTAATCTAGCCACAAAGGCTGGTCCTCTACTGGCTGGGCTACTAAACATGGTGGCGACTGTGTTAAAGTGGGGAGCTACAGGTATATCTTGGTTAGCGTCTAATTTATGGATCCTAGCGATAGCACTAGCTTGGTTCGTCTACGATCAGTACAAACAGAGGAAATAAAACATGTGTTATAATATATAGTATGAATACCAATGAAAAAGAGTTGCTTCCTGGATATAGACGTCGTGAAATATCTGCTATCAAAGGCACAAGAACCCGTCATGTTGTAACGCTAAACCCCAACAAAGCCAATCCAGGGGAGGAGTTATACATCGACATCCCGAAAACAAAGGGTAACACTTGTTTGGTACCCTCTAGTCTCCATCTTCTATTCGACTTTAAGAGTTCGAACGTGAAATCATGGTTTTTTAACAACCTTTCGAGACTACTACTTGAGAGACTGGTGGTAAAACTAGCAGGTGAGACTGTGTACGACAATAGTGGTGAAAGCGTCATCGGTACGTACAAAGACCTCTGGAAATCTAACAGTGAGCGAGACCAGATGGTTGAGTATGGTATAGCAAACGAGAACCTTCGAAAGTTAATCTCAAAGGACGACAGTGGCGCGGTCAGTGGAGACACACAAAAAGTTAGCGATGGTCTGATGTTCTCCATCTATGACACCAAACAAAAGGTTCAAATCGACAAGATTCTAGAAGATCATGGTCTATACGCACCGCACCATACAACAATTTCAGGTATATAATCACACTCCCTAAAGCGTCTGATATTATAGTGGCTCAATCTGGATCAGCTGTGGCAGGCTATACGTTAGAGAACCTTGAGTTGGAGTACGAAACTATCGAGAGTCAAGAGATTGCTGATGAAGTATCATCTCTATACACATCCGGTAGGTCTCTATCATACGAACACATCACACTAATGAAGACTGTGGAGTGGGATAAAGGAATCACACTCGTGAATGAGAATATTAATCTGCCGAGAAAATCAATGAAAGCTATCGTTCTACTCTTCACAAATAAGACAAGAACTGACAGCGAGGAGTTCGTCTACCTAAATATAGAGTCAGTCAAACTCACCATAGAAGGCGTGCCGAACATGGTCTACAGTCAAGGAATACCGAAATCAAGACTCTGGGAAGAAGCGAAAAGACTATTCGGACAAAAACTAGACTCCGACCAGCATATGACTATCCAAAAGTTTTACAAAGACGGTTTCGCTTTGGTTGTTGACCTTAGGTCTATCGAAGACAACGATAAATTCGCAACTGGAAAGAAGATTGTGAACACCCAGTCAGGAATACTGATGGAAATCACTAAAAAAGCTACAGCAGCGAACGTCATGTGTAGAATATTCGTGCTCTCCGACGGTCTCGTAAACCTCATCAACAATGATCTACAATCAATCCAGTACTAAACATATAGTATTATATATGAAAACACCTTTTAACATGCTGATTGTTGGTATGACAGCCTGTGGTAAAACGCACTACCTTTTGGATATAATAGAGAAAGACTACATGAATCACTTCGATTACATCATTCTTATATGTCCAACATTTGAATGGAACAAAACGTACACTGAATGGAAATACTTGAGAGACCCAAACTTTATCGCTATTCAGTGTGAGCAAGATAAGGTCGATGTAGTTCTTAAATATGTGACTGATATTTATAAAGGCACCAATTCATTAATAATATTAGACGATTGTGCTAGTGGGCAGGACGTTAAAAAAATTTAACTAGCCTTTAGCGCTAGACACTACAACCTATCCACAATAGTCATAACACAACAACTAACCTCAATTAGTAAACCATATCGTGAAAACATCTCAAAGTTAGTAACATTCTACAACCCTAACAGAAACGATATGAAAATTATCGTAGACGATTATCTCAACGGAGTTGATAAAGTGGAAATTCAGAAAATAATAAAACAGTTGAAAGACAACGAGTACGCAAGATTGGAGATATTTCTAAGGCATCCATACTCGTACGAAATAGTTATTCCGCAAAAACAAAACATGTCGTATAGTATAGTATAGGACATGCCAAAACGCAAGACAAAAAATCTTGAGACAATTGACAAACTCATTGAAGACATACAAGAAGCAGAACAGGAAGTGATCGACACACCACAAGTTGACGACACTCCGCAAACTGATGTAGATAAGAAACGAAACGAACTAAGAAGACTCTCAGAGGACGGTGAGATACACCAATCCATCGCTTATCTCAAAAAGGCCTCAGATAAAGTTATCAATAAGATCTATGAAGAATGGGAGGTAAAAAGAATGGAGAAAGCGAACGTGTTTCTCTGTGACCTTTTAATAAGCAAGTTCGCCCACGCGTTAGGAGGGTTCAACGCTATTGAGTCACCTGAAAAGCTCGAAAACGAGTTGATTACTAACCAGTTATTAAAAAGAGACGTAGAGAAGTTTATATCATACGTATCCCCCTACCTCCCTTGTTTAGGGTTGTTATCAGGTGGACTAACAACTAGTAAACACATATTTAGCCATATGGCTAGAGGGGAAATCCCTGAGGGGGAACCCCCAAATGAAGAAGGAGACAGTGCTATCTAATCACAACACAAGCGGAAGCGAGTTGAAGACGAGATATCACACTACTATGTTCTTTTTACTGACGTCAACACCTTTTAGGGGATTCCCCACTATTGCTCGTCAAGGTATAGATGGAATGTGTGACAAGCGACACAGCTGTGTCACTTTTTCCGGATATGTTGTCTTAGATTGTGTAACAAACGACACAGCTGTGTCATTCGCGCGGACGAGTGTGATGGACTGGGAGCTAGGGACGTTGTCCAATGCGTTAGTCTTAGGTTACGTAACAAACGACACAGCTGTGTCACTCGTGCGGATGAGTGTGATTGACTGGGAACTAAGGACGTTGTCCAAATTGCGTAACAAACGACACAGCTGTGTCACTCGCGCAGACGAGTGTGATGGACTGGGAAAGGAAGTCCAACGCATGATTCGAACGCCCTTAGTGAGTGTGCCGCAGCACAACGCTTAACCCCGCGAGCTACCACACCCATAGCAAGTTATACACTCATTTTATAGTATTTAAGTGAATCAAATTTTGGTTGACGAACGTAGGTCCCACACGGCTGAACCACGACAGTCACGAATTTAACCACACATAAAGAACATGGGGTACCAACACACTATTCCAAATCGTGTAGATTCCAAATGGATCTGACTTTTGGAAAACCGTCCTTGTTTCGCCGTGTTCTACACTACTCTCCAGGGCTCCAGAGCTCACACACAGTAATGAGCTCTGGAGCCCTGGGGAGTAGTGTAGAACGTGTGGAACCAGTGGAGGAAAAGATAACGAGACTCAACAAAGAGTTGTCGTTTATCTACCAGACTAGAGAGCTCAAACGACAACTCTTCGCTAAGAGTAGTGTAGAACGCGAGGAACTAGACGAGAGGTTTAAACATACAGTATTGGGGAAAAGGATGACCAGTCGTAAAAGAGAGTTGCGGCTTCTCAGTCATCTCAAATAGCTCAGACGATCGACACAAAAACGATAGAACATGGGGGTACCAACGCATTTTTCCAAATCGTGTAGATTCCAAATGGATCTGACTTTTCAAAATCATATAGACTCCGAAAAATGGATCTGATTTTTGGAAAATCATATAGATTCCTAAAAATGGATCTGATTCCCGGAAAATCATATAGATTCCGAAAAATGGATCTGACTTTTGGAAAATCGTCAGATTCCGAAAAATGGATCCGACTTTTGGAAAACTGCGCTTATACCGCCATGTTCTATACTACTTATGCATGACTTGATGTCTATTTGTAAGACAACTACTAAACCAATGGAGAACAGTGGGAGAAGCGCCAACGTCTTGTAGTTTAGTTGATGAAATCTCATGGTTTATGCTATCGACATGTCCAAAAAAGGACAAACGTTGATATACCCAGAGGCATAGCAATAACACATTGATAAATTCCATCGTCATCAAATGTACCATTCCTCACGAATAGCGAGCCGCGCTCAATAATGGAGACTCGTTCTCCAATTCCGGAATGCTGACATATCCTGGTCATAGATCTTAAATATGTTACCATAGATCCACTGCTACTTGTAAAGCTCCAATATAAATCGAGGTCACAGCCTTGCCACACATATTTCGTGACTATTGTAAAATTGGATCCGAAAGAACGTGAATAGTGCGATTCATCGGCGTAGTTAGATTGAAATTACTGCTGTCCCATGACATGCAAAACGCCAAAAAGTACAATGAGGCATCTTACGAGTTGCGAAATCACCATCTCTCTGCTATTTAGCTGTTAGTCCGCAATATGAAAACTCACGCCATGTTCAACTACAACTGTGGTACTATTCTGATTATTTAAACTTTTCTCTGACATTGCATGTTGAAGAACGTTTTACTCTGATGAAAGGTCTCTCCACAATATTTTGGAACAAACCTTTTCACCTCGACTACCTGCACAAACTGACTCAATCCAAATTCTACAGCTGTCGAGAGAGGCCATCCCCGCCTCGTTTGTGTGTGATGGGAAGCAATGAAAATTTGATTTTAAGGCTAGGTGGAAAAGTTGTTTTAACCCCATAGTCTTGCCAGGTGCTTTTGAGCCTTCCTTTTGCCATGAATGAACAAGTACTCTGTTGTCTACGTAGCAGTCTACCCATGCGTTGGCTATGTAGGATGCTGCTACTGTTAATGAGTTATACAGAGCCTAAGTTTCACAAAGAGCAATGGATGTAGCACGCTCTTCTTCACTACACAGTCCATTAACCCATATCGGTTGATCATCATGCAAATACAGGAGGAGTCCTGCCCAATCAGAGTTGGATGCGTCAGAGGTTACCTGGACCTGGGTCACCAGGGTAAATAACCGTAGTCTAGGAAGCATCAGTACAGTGCCCAGTAGAGTCCAATACTCTTAAAACAAGTGCAGGAGCTGAGCTGCTGGGATGACGAGAGCTAAAGAGAATGTTTTCCCCACTAAGTTGAGCGATACTGTTTTTTGCTAAGATAGACTCCGAAGATCTGAGCACGAGTTCTGCTTTTCTTCCAAAGTATAAAAGTATATGCTCGTATCGACGAGGATTCCAAGGTAGAGTACTACCAAGCGTGGGACAAGGATACATTTTTGAGACCTATAAAATAACCCAAATCGGACGAGAATTGCAGATGCTAAGAACGCCGTGGGAAATCGCGAAACAAGCAACCTAAACTTGCGCCCAAATACAATATGTGGGTGGATCCACAATAGACTTTCAAATCGACACATCGAACAGAAGAATCGTAAACACGTGGGTGAAGAGATGAAATTTAAGTGTCCAAAGATCGCTAGTCAACTAAACCAACAAATCCGTCAGCGTTTGACATCCAACAAGAGTTTTGAAGAAAGTGTACACAGCAACGATGACAGAAACAGGAGGTTGAAAGAAGAATCAGTTTCAGCAATAATTAACAATTCTGCCAAGCTAGCAAAACTCATGATTGCACAGTTCAATGGATTTCAACAATGGTATATCACCAATGATATTTCTTCTAATCCTGGCCCAGCACTTTATAATAAGAGCAGCAAAAACTCTGAGTTTGATAATTGTGGACTCAATCTCTGTTTCGAAACCAGAGGTTGAAAAGCCTCTTCCAAGGCTACAGGCCCAGATGGCATTCCAGCACGATTGCTAAAAGAATGTTCTTCAACGTTGGCCCCATCCTTAGCTGCTTTATTTAATTTGTCTCTTCACTGTGGACTGTGGTAAACTTCCTGTAGAATGGAAAATGGCTAACATGGTACAAATCCCAAAGAAAGACGATCGTCATCTTATTACTAGCTATAGACCTGTGTTCTTATTATCTGTTGTTTCTAAAGTTCTTGAACATATAATCTTTAGTAGAGTATCTTCATCTATACATCATCTTCAAGATAGTAAACAGCGTGTAGTCAGAGGGTTTGGCTTCCTCGTTTCTGAGCATTACTTCTGGTGTACCGCAAGGTACCGTGATTGCTCCACTTCTTTTTCTAATTTATGCTAATGACCTTCCTGATGTTGCCACAAACAGCACCGTTGCAATGTTCGCAGATGATAGTAAGTGTTCCCGTGAAATGTGCAATCCTTATGATCGAAATCTTCTCCAACATGATTTAAATGCTATGTACCAATGGTCGTTATTATTATTAGAGTTAAATTTTAATGCCACCAAGTGTTTTCTTAGATTTTCTTGCAAACGAAATCTCTCAGATTATTGCTATAGTCTTGATACGGAACCTATAGAGCGTTCTGTCATTCATAATGATCTTGGTGTTATTGTCAGTAACGACTTAAAATGGTCTTAATTTAGTGAGAACTCACTGACAATATGGCAGTGAGTTATTCTCTGTAAAACATCACTTTTTAGGAATTCCGCTTTAATAGAATTGTGTTTTTGTGGAATGATTTACCATCAGGTTTACAAAATTGTGTTTCTTTTGAACCTTTTAAAAGTAATTTATTCCAATATATGTTAAAGTGCGATTACATTTTTGACGTCGACAGAAAAAGAACTTGGAAGACATTTTGTAGTAAATGCCGCAGCTACAATATAAACTGCTGCTCTTAATCATTTGTACTGATTGTGACGAATCTATTCGTCGATGTGGGTCTTTTCTATTTTCTTCATTTTAATCTTTATTATTTAAGTTTAATTTCTAACATACCATAACTAACATACGTAACTAATAAGAATACAGTCAATAAATTCGCTTTTGAACGTTCTAAGCAACAAAGGATATGTTCCAATTCTTCCTTGCGGCCTCTGCTAGACTTCACGGTGATGGTCTTGGTAGAGTTGATACAGACTTTAACCACACAGATCTTTGTTACGGCAGGACTTCAAATGGAAGATGCTGATCTAGAAGAACACGCAACCACAGCACTCCGGGCTAGCCAACGAAGACCTTCACATGCCCTGTACTTCTAATGGTTTTGATTAGAAACAATCTTCTTCTAATACGGACCTCTGTCCAACGATCTCTTCTTTGTCCTGTCTGTTCTGGTCAGCTCTGCGAACCACGTTTTTTCCTCCCCTTTTTAATGTACCCCACCTTTTTATATTCTCCGTGTTCATCGTAAATTTGCATCCAATTTACATAACCCCTTCGCTACATCTTCCCCCTTCTAACATCAATTCTCGATTACGAGATTGATACCAATTTACAAAAATAAAATTATAATTCTATATAACATTTTTTTAGCAAAACTGGCAATACGGTTAAAGCGAGAAGAATGAACTTCAACAGAAAAATCACCCACCTAATGGGAAGGAGTGCCAAACTGAAACTTTACCCAAGCTAATGAAACTTTTACTAATTCATTTTTTCAGGCACTCTACTCAACTCACCCACCTTTCCATTCCCATTCTCATGCTTTTAAGGCACTCGACTCAACGCATCCACATTCTTTCTTCCTGGCTTATGTTCGATTTCCATATCGTATCCCTGCAATGTTAAACTCCCATCTTAACAATTTCCGATTTTCATCTTTGGTTTGGTTTAACCAAACAAGGTGGTTATGATCAGTTTGCAATATAAATTTCCGTCCAAAGAGATAATAACGGAAGGTCTCAACAGCCCATACGATACCTAAACATTCCTTTTCTGTCACTGACAATTTAACCTCCCTTGGCTGTAACTTCCTACTAGCATACACTACCGGATGTTCTATTCCATCCTTGTCAATTTGACTTAGTATAGTATGCCGAGGCATCAACCTGAACTATAAACATTTCGTCCCAATGAGGGGATCTCAACACTGGTGAAGATTTTAAAATTTCTTTCAAAGTATTGAAAGGTCCACTTAATGCAGCGAGGTTCTTACTCTGGTTAAATCCGTCAATGGTTTGGCTACTTTTGAAAAATTAGGAACAAATTTCCTATAATACCCAGCGAACCCTAAAAACGAACGAACCTGTTTTTTTGTCTCAGGTTTAGGGAATTGTTCTATTGTTTCCACCAAGGCCTGCCGAGGCTGAATACCACGACCTACCCGGTGACCCAAAAAATTAACCGTTGACATTCCCAACTTACATTTTGTTGGTAATACCTGGCAAAGACCCCTCAAGTGCTGACTAAAGGAAGTGTGGGTATCTTGATACCTCAACATCGTCTATATTAGCATCAGCAAAAGTTCACAATCCATGTAATACACTTTCTTTCATCATTCGTTGGAAAGTTGCTGGTGCTGTTTTCATCCCAAATGGCATTACAGTAAATTCGTATAACCCTTTAGAAGTAACGAATGCAGACTTCGGAACTGTCCGACTATCTAATGGTATTTGGCAGTACCCTTTAGTTAAATCAATAGTTGAAATAAATTTGGCACCACCTAACTTATCCAACATTTTATCTATGCGCGGCATAGGGTATGCGTCCATTTTTGTGACCTTATTTACCTTCCTATAATCCACGCAAAATCGGATAGTCCCATCCGGTTTTGGTACAATCACAACTGGGGATGCCCAGGGACTAGACGATGGTCGAATTATACCCATTTCTAACATTTTATCTATTTCATTGCTTACTATCTTTTCTAAGCTCTGGGGCACCCGATACGGAGGTGATCGAATTGGACCCTCTTGGCCAGTGTCAATACTATGGACAATAACATCCGTTAGATTCGGGACATTAGAAAAAACATCCGCATATTCGCGTAATAATTCCAAATCTTCCTCTCGTTCATCAGTTAAATCGCTCTAAATTTCCACATCCTGCCATGTTTCCTCATTATCCCTTGAAGAAAAACTCACTTCGCGTTCCAAACTAAGTTCATGAGAGGGACCCAATACCGCGAACATACCTAATTCTACCCGGGTCTTCCAAAGTGTCAGTAGGTTAATATGATAAACCCGTTTTTGTTTTTGGCCTTTTTCCCAGTCCAACTCATAGTTTAAACCATTGTCGAAAACTTTCGTTACTTTAAATGGCCCTTGCCATTTCGTTTCCAACTTACTACCTGGAGTTGGTAATAATACTAACACTTGGTCACCCACTTGAAAATTTCGCCTAGAACTACGGGCATCATACAATTTTTTTTGTTTTTCTTGCTTTATCGTTAGGTTTTCATACACAATCATTTGCATATCACTTGATCGTCTTCGTGTGTCAAGGACGTATGTTATCAAATCATTTGGGCCATTTGAACTCCCAGCCCAGGTTTCCTTAATTAACGATAAAGGGCCTCGAACCGTCCGCCCATATAATAATTCAAACGGGGAAAAACCTGTCGATTCGCAGGGGACTTCTCTATAAGCAAACAGGACATATGGAAGATACCTATCCCAATGCGCTATTTCCTCTCCCACAAATTTTTTTAACATATGTTTCAATGTGCCATTAAATCTCTCCACAAGACCATTAGCTTCAGGATGATAAACAGAAGTTTTTATATGCGAGACAGCCAAAAGCTCGTACAATTGACTCATTAAATTGCCGATTAAATTTGCTCCTTGATCCGAAACAATTTCATCCGGCAAACCCAACCGTGAAAAGATTTCCATTAAGGCTTCAGCAATAACTCGTGAATGGGTATTCTTTAAAGGAATGGCTTCTGGATATCTAGTAGCATAATCGACAACTGTCAATATATACTTATATTAGTAGTATAGAACATGGCGGTGCGAGGCCACTTTTCCAAAAGTCAGGTCCATTTCAAGGTCAAGTTTCAAGGTCAAGTTCTTAGAATTATTTTTGAGATAATTCCAAGAATTCCTTAAAAAAGGGGCGTGGTCAAAGTGCCTTAAAAAGGGCATGGTCGATCCATTTTGCGGTGCGAGGCCACTTTTCCAATCAGTCAGGTCCTGAAAAAAGGGCGTGGTCAGCACGTGGTCGTCACGTGGTCAAGGTCAAGTTCTTGGGATTATTTTTTGAGATAATTCCGAGAATTCCTTAGGAAAGGGCGTGGTCGAGACGTCTCGAAGAGAAGGGCGTGGCCGAGACGTCTCGAAAAAAAGGGCATGGTCGAAGTGCCTTAAAAAGAGCATGGTCGATCCATTTTGCGGTACCAGGACAGTTTTCCAAAAGTCAGGTCCATTTGGAGTCTACACGATTTTGAGAAGTGCGTTGTGTCGTTTTTTGAGCTATTTGAGACGACTGAGAAGCCGTAACTCTCTTTTACGACTGGTCATCCTTTTTCCCAGTGCAGTGTGTTTAAACCTCTCGTCTAGTTCCTCACGTTCTAAGTTAGTCTTAGCGAAGAGTTGTCGTTTGATCTCTCTAATGGTAGATAAATAACAACTCTTTGTTGAGTCTCGCTGTCTTTTCCTCCACTGACTCCCGACGTTCTACGCTCATTAAGTTAGTATATACTCATGTCTTTAGGTCGTTTTGTAAATTATTGTAATTAGATAGAACTGTCTCCTTCGTTCGGGGGTTCCCCCTCGGGGATTTCCCCTCTAGCCATATGGCTAAATACGTGTTTACTAGTTGTTAGTCCACCTGATAACAACCCTAAACAAGGGAGGTAGGGGGATATATATGATATAAACTTCTCTACATCTCTTTTTAGTAGCTGGTCAGTAATCAACTCGTTTTCGAGCTTTTCAGGTGACTCAATAGCGTTGAACCCTCCTAACGCGTGGGCGAACTTGCTTATTAAAAGGTCACAGAGGAACATGTTCGCTTTCTCCATTCTTTTTACCTCCCATTCTTCATAGATCTTATTGATAACTTTAGCTGAGGCCTTTTTAAGATAAGCGACGGATTGGTCTATCTCACCGTCCTCTGAGAGTCTTCTTAGTTCGTTTCGTTTCTTGTCTACATCAGTTTGCGGGGTGTCGTCAACTTGTGGTGTGTCGATTTGTGGTTCGTCGATCACTTCCTGTTCTGCTTCTTGTATGTCTTCGATGAGTTCGTCAATTGTCTCGAGATTTTTTGTCTTACGTTTTGGCATGTCCTATACTATACGTTGTGTTTAGTTTTCGCGGAATAACTAATTCGTATGAGTATGGATGCCTTAGAAGTATCTCCAATCTTGCGTACTCGTTGTCTTTCAACTGTTTTATTATTTTCTGAATTTCCGCTTTATCAACTCCGTTGAGATAATCGTCTACGATAATTTTCATATCGTTTCTGTTAGGGTTGTAGAATGTTACTAACTTTGAGATGTTCTCACGATATGGTTTACTAATTGAGGTTAGTTGTTGTGTTATGACTATCGTGGATAGGTTGTAGTGTCTAGCGCTAAAGGCTAGTTTAACTAGTTCGCTTGTTCTGTTTTTGACGTCCTGACCACCAGCACAGTCATCTAATATTATTAGTGAGTTGGTACCTTTATAAGTGTCAGTCACGTGTTTGAGGACTACGTTGACCTTATTTTGCTCACACTGAATAGCGATAAAGTCTGGGTCTCAAGTATTTCCACTCTGTGTACGTTTTATTCCATTCAAATGTTGGACATATAAGAATGATATACTCGAAGTGATTCGTGTATTCTTTCTCTATCATATCCAATAGGTAGTGTGTTTTACCACAGGCTGTCATACCAACAATTAGCATGTTAAAAGGCGTTTTCATATAGAATACTATATGTTTTAGTATTGGATTGATTGTAGATTGTTGTTGATAAAGTTTACGAGTCCGTCGGAGAGTATGAATATCCTACACATAACGTTCGCTGTTGTGGCTTTTTTATTGATTTCCATCAATATTCCTGACTGAGTGTTCACGATCTTTTTTCCAGTGGCGACTTTCGCGTTATCTTCGATAGACCTTAGGTCAACGACCAAAGCGAAACCGTCTTTGTAAAACTTTTGAACAGTCATGTGCTGGTCGTAGTCTAGTTTTCGTCCAAATAGTCGTCTCGCTTCTACCCATAGTCTTGATTTTGGTATTCCTTGACTGTATACCATGTTTGGCACACCTTCAATAGTGAGTTTGACTGATTCTATGTTTGGGTAGACGAACTCCTCGCTGTCATTTCTTGTCTTACTTGTGAAGAGTAGAACGATAGCTTTCATTGATTTTCTTGGTAGGTTAATATTTTCGTTCACAAGTGTGGTTCCTTTATCCCACTCAACAGTCTTCATTAGCGTGACGTGCTCGTATGATAGAGATCTACCGGATGCGTATAGAGACGATACTTCGTCAGCGATTTCTTGACTCTCGATAGTTTCGTACTCCAATTCAAGGTTCTCTAACGTATAACCAGTCACAGCTGATCCAGATTGAGCCACCATAATATCGGTTGCTTTGGGGAGTGTGATTATGTACCTGAGATTATTGTTCATATTGTACGGTACATATAAACCGTGATCTTCTAGAATCTTGTCAAGTTGAATCTTTTGTTTAGTGCTATGAATAGAGAACATCAGACCGTCACTAACTTTTTGTACGTTTCCACTGGCCGCGCCGCTGTCGTCCTTCGAGATTAACTTTCGAAGGTTCTCGTTTGCTAGGCCGTATTCGATCATAGCCGTTCGCTCTGTTTTAGATCTCCATAAGTCTCTGTACGTACCGATAACACTTTCACCACAGTTGTCGTACACAGTCTCACCTGCTAATTTTATCACCAGTTTTTCAGAGAGTAGTCGAGAGGTTATTAAGAAACCATGATTCGCGTTCGCACTTTTGAAGTCAAATAGGAGATGGAAACTGGAGGGTACCAAA
This sequence comes from Chrysogorgia sp. JL179-B06, assembly GCA_035772405.1. Lineage (NCBI taxonomy): Eukaryota > Metazoa > Cnidaria > Anthozoa > Scleralcyonacea > Chrysogorgiidae > Chrysogorgia > Chrysogorgia sp. JL179-B06. The sequence continues at coordinate 1,462,570 of JAYKKM010000114.1, forward strand.
CAAGTGTTACCCTTTGTTCTTGGGATATCAATGTATAACTCCTCCTCTGGATTGGCTTTGTTAGGGTTCAGTGTCACAACGTGACGGGTTCTTGTGCCTTTGATAGCAGATATTTCACGACGTCTATATCCAGGAAGCAACTCTTTTTCACTAGTATTCATACTATATATTATAACACATGTTTTATTTCCTCTGTTTGTACTGGTCGTAGACGAACCAAGCTAGTGCTATCGCTAGGATCCACAAGTTAGACGCTAGCCAAGATACTCCTGCAGCTCCCCACTTTAGCACAGTTGCCACCATATTTAGCAGTCCAGACAGTAGAGGACCAGCCTTTGTGGCTAGGTTAGCTATAGCTTTTCCTAATTTTCCAAGTGCTTGGCCACCTTTGAAAACAACGCTACTAGCAGATATTATAATCGTGGTTATGAAAGAGGCTATGGTTATTCCTAAAGCTGAAGCGCCTAACCAATTTTCTCTAAACCACTCCTTTATTTTTTGTAACCGAGTGATGTCCTCTTCTTGTCGCTCCCTAACAGTCTCACGTTCCAATTGGTTTAAGGTTCGACCCTTAGCTGTCTCGAGACCTACCACTCTCTCATTCAACTCAAACTCCTTTATGGAATCGACTTCCTCTCCGTTAAGGAGGTCTTTAGTCTTGTTAATAGTGTCCTGAAGATGATCGGCTTGTGCTTTTAGAAATTGTGGTCTAGTGGTTGAGTCGATTGTATCACTTGGGTTTAGGGAACCTCGTAGCTCACGGGCCTCGTTATCTGTTAGACCTCTTATTAGTGAGTCGTCGGGTTTTGTGTTAATCATCGGCTGCCCTCTACTTGTCTCGTTCCTTTCAACGACTCTATCAATAAGACTTAGGAACTGTGTCAATGCATTACCGTTTTTATTTGTTTTGTTAATAGTTAAACTACCATCATCATTTCGCTTTAAGACGATGTGTGGTTTACCTCTCTCACTATTTTTTAGAACAGGTTTGTACTCAACATTATTGGTCCCTGTCCTTATGCTTGAGTTTTTAACTAGCTCGAGTACGTTATAGTCATACATATTAAGATCTATATTATACGTATCCTTCATAAATTTTCCCAAAGCCGTACGCAAGTCGTTTTCAGGATAGCTAGGGTTATCAACTTCTGGTAGGTTTTTGTTTGAAGGGACCTTAATGACGTCACCGCTACCCTTACTGGTGATTGTCACCGTTTTTCCATCGTTATTATCCGTGAACGATGTCTCATTCTCCTTAGGTTGTTGTCTCCTATTTATCTCTCTTTTTACCTCAGTTATCCAGTCACTAGCTTTATCATATTTAACACGGACTTCACTCGGCATATTCTTATTAGCGCACTCATCGCTAATATCAACGTAATACTTAGTAGTACTAGAAAGTTCATCATTTAGTTGTTCGTCGTCATACGATTTAAACTCGTTACGGTCTCTCATTTCGATGTCGTCAAATCCTCCTTCAGCCATTATACACTACTCAATGTTTTGGATATCACTCTCTAGTATCCATGAATTATGTTTACTGTCGTAGCCAAGCCACTTGACTAAAACCATCTTTTTACCTCCCACCTTCTTTCTCTTCACTATCTTCTCGACCTTGTAAACGTCGTCTTTTTTATCAACAGCTGATAGCTCTTCCTCATAAAACTTACCAACGATAGGTTCTCCTTCATGGTCCTCTATCTCGTACACGGTAGGGTCACCACGCGTAGCCTTTGACACTTTGAATAGCTCCTCAGTGAAGTTATTCTCATACCCTTTTGCAAATATGCTCTTGTACTTTGATATCCTGACAGTCTCACCTACTTTAAACTTTGGTAGTGGGTATTCACCGAAATGGTGTCCAAACAATGTCGTCCATACTTCGTTTTCGTTTTTCTTACTAACGTCTTTAGGTTTCATTAGAATAGTACTGTGTTTGGTATTATTGTAGTTTTCAACGAGTTGGTCTAAAATGTCAATCCACTTGTACGTTCCTTTACTGTAGAAGTACTTCCACATAGACGTCTTGAGTGTTCTGTTAAACCGTTCCACGACTGCTGCCTTTTTATCAGAGTTCGTGCTAAAGTATTTCACGTTGTGTTTATCCAATAGATCTTTCACACCAATGTTGTAGAATTCCTTACCGTCGTCAAACTGAACCAGCTTTGGATACTCGCCAAATCTAACCTTAGCCTTCTCCAGTAACTTTGCGACAGCCTTAGTCATGTTTTCTGTGTCTTTCCTGTAGACAGGTATGGTAAACGCATACCTACTAAGGATCTCAATGGCTGTTAGTATCCAGTAGTACCCATTGTTCTTATGCTTGTACTTACCCATATCGACCAAGTCCATCTGTATCGGCTCACCCAGATAGTCAACAAACGTTTGTCTAAACTTGTGTTTCTTAACAACTGGTTTGTACCTAGTGTATGTGTCTTGAGATTTTAGCCAGTCCTTTATCTTTGCCCTACTAACGTTTAGACCGTCTTCTTGTGCCTTTTGGTACAGCCTCTCGGCAGACTGGTAACCAGTTGATGGGTTGTAGTAAATATCTCTTAGTTCTTGCTCTACGTCCATATACACTACGTGATGTGTAAATCTAACAGCACCTCACCAACGTTAACACTGTTATCGTCCTGATCTGTTATCTTGAACTCTAGTTGGTGGATGACTCCTTTGTTTATTGGGATTTTCGACCCAACACCAGGGAAATGTTGTACAGAGCCTTTTAATGTTTGTGTGCTAGTTATTGGCAGTACTGCGATACAATCACTTTTGCTACCATTAACTATGTTCTTAGATCTGTCCACAATGTTAGATGTTACTTGTGTGTATTTCAGCCCTCTGTTAACGTTCACAACGTTAGGACTGGTTTTTGTGGTGACTATTGTAGTGTTTTCGTCAAATCCTAAAAGTTGTCCAAATTTAAACAGTTTTATTTGTTGATCAGTTGTTATCGTCCACGTCGAGTCGTATCTGTTAGCCACTAGCTTCACGTCTCCTAACTCTTTCAAGTCGTCGGCGATCATTTTAAAGGTGTGGTACCCAGGACTAAAAACGTGGTTATTACTGTTATAAGTTATCTTACTGTTGGCTGTGGTTACGTTAACGTAGTCCCAAAAGATGGTTGCCTTCTTCACTAGTAAGTGAGGGTCTGAGTTAGTTGCTAGAGTTGACTCTGGTAGGTCTATAGTTTTCGTTGAACCACTAATCAATACTACCACTCTCATATAACGTACGGTATGTTATGATGGATGCGTTCAAAAGAAAGTATCCTTATGCTGACAAGAATAGGTTTTTTCTTGATGTTGACGACAATATGCGTATACATATATTCTTCGTGACGAAAACTAATATTGGTGACGTTTCGATAGACTCAAGTAGGTTTAAGAGTAACCCGGAGTATACTAAGTATCTAACGATAAACAAACCAGTGGAGACGTTAAACAAACCAGTAGACTTCGAGACGTTGATCAGACGTTATTATGGTGAGAACTACGACAAGGCAATTAGGAACTCTAAAGACGCAATTCAGAAGGCCAAGTCAGACCTAATCAAAAAATATCCTTATGTCACAATGACCAAGTTCGATTTCGAACCAGTTCAAACACAACAGGGTGACGTAACAAGAGTTGACATATTCTTCATCAACAACGACATACTCTCGACTGACATTACCAGCACTACGTTCAAGAACGACAAGAGTATGTGGAAGTGGCTCCATAACAACACACCCTTCCCAAAGATATGGTCGAGTGGTGGGACAGTTCAAAAGTTGATACTAACAGAGAACAATAAAACTAGAGACTCTGGGAAAGTCACGACATTTCCTCCATATGTGCTCAACTATCAAGTTAACAACTTTGACGTCTATGTTGACGACAAAAACTCCTTCAAGTCTAGTCTCCCAAGAATAATTATCGACACGAAGTTATACTACCAGGATGGACCAGATGGGGGTAACATCAACACAGTGTGGACTCTAATAAAGAGTTACTACCAAGCAATTGCTGCAATGTACATAGCCACGTATAGATCTGGAGTCTCTTTACAAAACATAACCCCAACATCTGATATCCCAAGACAGATCACAAGTCTCATGAGGTTCCACATGTACTTTACTATTAGAAGAGTGATGTTTCGTCTTAGCAAGAGTGGAGCTGATATTGCCGACATCCTCAGACTATACATACCAGATTGGCGACTTTTGAGAAATCATCTCCTCCTAAGTGGTAATTGGAACCTTGATATCAAAGACGTAAAAGGAGACTACAAGCGTTATTGCTCAAGAACATCTGATGGATTAACCAAGTTGGGGCAGGAGTTACTGAATCAATCGATAGAGGTGTATATGTACGCTCTACTTGGTGCACAGGCAAAGACTAGACAAAGCATCGTGGGAGATCGCGCTAGCAGTCGGGAGGTTCAACAAGTTTTTAGAAATATCATCGAGGATGCCGTAATTCAATATTCACCTAGTGTTTGGATCAATCTTATGAACAAAGCAATAAGGGACACAAACGTCAAGCTGGACATGGCAGTGACACCAAACACTTGGCTGATCCCTAGAAGCATGGTTATACTAAAGACACCAATCCCAGGCTACAACAATCTACTTAGAGAGTCATCTGAGAGTGGGATGACATTTGGTTATAACAATGGGTTAAACTACCAAGCCCCAAGTATACCTAAAAAAGTCCACGCAAATGGAGGAGAACACTTGGATACACTTGACAAAGTAATACATAAGGAACATCGCCTGGACAAACCAAAGGTGACACCTAATAAACCAGACAACCATACGACAGAGTTGGGGCTAGTTCTAGGGGTTTCGGCTGTGTCTGGCTATTTGTTAAGCAAATATGTGTTATAGCATAATGAGTCTAAGTTATGGATTTGAGGACAGAGACTACGAGAGCGACAAAATATTAAGGAGAGCTAAGAGACATCTAGACAGTGACCCTAAATTAAGCGTGAGCGGTGGGAGGATGTCTGGAGATATAGATATGGCGCTCAGGGCACTCAAAAACATAGCAGACCCAGTCGATGATTTGGATGCTATCAGTAAAAAAGTGTTGGAGTCCGTATACTTGTCGCAATACTTTAGAACGCAGTCCTACAACGTTCTATTTGATTTTGACACCATGAGATACGCCGCAAGCGCGGTACTCCACGGAAGGACAAACAAAGTGAAAGCCATTGGAGACGTGTTAGTACAAAACGACCCAACGTATGGTCCTATTATTAATATTAACAATAGTCGCAGATTCCTGGCCCCTATACTCTGGACTACTTTCCCACTTGAAGTTGGGATGCACTTTAACTGTCCACGTATGCAATACTGTGATATATCCATTTTTGTGGTAGTGAGGTTAGCCAAGAGGATATCTACGACAGATTGGGAGACGATTGTGTCAAACGACGATGGATCGCATGACAAATACATAGGGTACAAAGGAGGTAAGACTGACAAATTGTCGTATGGTGGTGATCCAGTAAAGGGGTACACATGCACAATCCCAAATAACATCGACACCACTAAGACACACATGATATCGATACATTGGCAGATGGATAACTCCCATGTTAGGGTCAACAACGTAAAATCAGCAGACTCAGACTTCACAGCTAACTACAAAGAGATAGGATCTCCTTATGGAACTATATTTGGGACACATCGACCAGAATTACCACTCGCACCCTATAAGTACCCGTCTTTGATAGAGTTTTACGGTATGAAAATCATCTCTGGTTATATGACAAACCGAGATATAATATTAGTTGGTAAAGACATGATCAGTAAATATAAGGTAAGTTAATGAGGAAGAAGTCAGTTGTTGTTTTCAATCACATATCAAAGGATATGTCAGAGGAGAGGTACTAGAGCTCAAACGCTTGTACGCGTACTACCACAAACTAGAAGCCTGTTACAAATGGAAATACAAGAGGTTGAAGAAAGTTAAACTATCGTTAAACATGACTAGCATAGGGTTAACGACAGTAGGGATTGTAGCTGGATCGATAACCGCTAACCCTCTAATCATTGCTTGTATTAGTGGTCCTGGTGTGATCATTCTAGGCTACTTGGCTAAATCCAATCTGACGAGTAGAGTGGAGCATTGCAAGTTCGCGCACACTAGCTATAAAAAGATACTGACACAACTAAGATCGTATCTTAGAGGTCTTCCTTACAACGAGTCAACGTTCCTCTCAGACGTTAAAGTGTTGGACGATAATGTGACTGACTTATGCCCACCAATCAATGGAATGGTGAAAAGGTACAATAAAGTATACGACGAGACACAAGGGGGCGCGAGTCAGACCCCCCTTTAAACTTACAACCAAATACGATACTTATATCAGAACCAAGGGTGTTTTCCGCATAAAAGCGACGAAAACTGAGGTTGATAAAATAGACTAGTCTGACCAAAGTCCCAAAGTGAGACCTTGGTCAGAGTCACTTATAATATTACACACGGTATATTATATATGACGAGCCTTGTAAAAAATTTCAGTTTTGAGAACAAATCAGTCACGACTATCAAGGAAGGAGATAATATATGGTTCTGTGGAAAAAACGTGGCAAAAGCTCTAGGGTATGAAAATACTAAATGGGCTATTAGGACCTATGTCGACGACGAATATAAGGTCAAACAAGAGGTGTTTAAAGGGGGGTCTGGTCCTGACCCCCCTTTAAACTCACAACCACATACGGTGTACTTATCAGAACCAGGAGTATATGCTTTGATATTCTCATCAAAATTAGAGTCAGCCAAGAAGTTTCAAACATGGGTATTCACAGAAGTTCTACCATCTATAAGAAAAACAGGTGTTTACACACAATACAACCAGTTATCAATAATGAATGAAACAGACTTGCATTATGATATAGTTAAATATATTAGAGAGTACCATCCAACAATAGTCATCCCAGGGTTGGGTGAGTACCAAGACACACCTACTAAAAGAATAGATGGATGGAAGAAAGGTTACAGTGGTGGGCAACCAGACTTGATAGTTCCACAACTACACAAGAGATACAATGGTTTTGCTATAGAGTTCAAAACACCGAAAGGTAATGGGGTTATTAGGAATAACCAGATGAGGGTATTAAGGAGACTAAGATCACAAGGGTACAACACGTTACTATCCTCAGACCAACATGAGATAATACATTTCATAGAGACATATATGAGAGACTCTAGAGTTCTGTGTGAGTACTGCAATAGGAGATTTAAGAGTGAAACCACACTGTCTAATCACCAAAGATACTTTCATCGAATACTCTATCTGTGAGACGATCTGTGACATGACTGTGAGATGATCTGTGACGAGATATCACGTATAATATAGATGACTGACAGTGAGTCCGTACCTATCATAACGTCGACAACAAGGACCAAAGACCCTAAGAGAGTAGAGGCAGGCAAACGCTTGGCTGCCATATCTAAAGCTGCCAAAGAGAGGAAAATGAGAGAGAGAGTGATAAGTGAGGACGATAGTTTTAACTACGGATACATCATAGGTACTATAGGAGTGGTTATAGCCGCTGGTTCGTTGTACTACACGATTAGGCAAGACAAACAAGTAGTGACCGAAGAGCCTAAGACCGTTGTTATAAAACCATCACGTAAACTCGACAGCCTCGATTAAAACATATCGTATAATATATGGCATCAATAGATAGAAAAGAACTGATGAACGAGCTATACGACGCAGCCCTTGTGACTGCTGGAGCCGTAGCTGTATCCATGGCATCAAAGAAAGTACTAAAAGAACCGTTGGGTACCCCCGAATCAGTGAAGGGCACCCTCAAGTTAGCGACTGCTGTAGGCGTTTCAACGCTACTCGTTAAGTGGGCGCAGAGCAAGAAATACTTACCTATTGACCCGTTCTCAAAGTAATCTAACGTAATACATAATGGCTAGTGTGATAGCAGGTGGTTTGTTCAACGCTATAGCATTCGCAGGAGCTGGGTTCATATTCAGCAAGCTAAACCATACCGGCTACGAGACAGAGATAAAGAGACACAACAAAGCATTGGAAAGTCTCGCAAGAGCGAAAGAAAAGTTCTACGAGAATGAGATTCGTCAGAGAGACAAAATTCAGGAGTTAAGACAACAGTTGTCAGATGCTAACGCAGATATAAACGACACGAACCACGCTCTGGATCAACTAAGACAAGTACTGACTATACAGTATGATGGGAAGACGTTTAGTAAAGAGCCCGAGTTGTCAGACTATTACAAACCTTCAGATGAGATGAAAGAATATCAAATGGTATTCGTTGGAGTTGTTGGGCTACCTTTAGGTTACTTAATATACAGAGTAGTATAATGAGCACTAAAACCTTGAAGGAGATGGCTATGGAATTTGATAAAAAGCGTAACTTGACAGAGACACTCTCTTACCAAACTCGTCAGATAGAAGAGTTGGAACAACTACTATCAGACGCTCTAAAACAGGTCGCAACAATAAAGTGTGAGTGGGAGACACTAACCGACAACCACGAAGTTACTACACTATAGTCTAAAGACATATATAGTATAGTAACTTAGATGGTTGACGAACGTACAATGAGAATGTTCTATGCTGGGTATACATTGGATGAGATTGAGAATGGAAGTAAGGATGCAACACCAAAAAAGTGGTACGACACCACATACTGTTACAAGTGTAGTAACCACAGAACCCAAATCGAAGATGGTGTATTTAGTTGTAACAAGTGTGGAGAGACTACCTACGGACGCGTGAGGAACTTTGTACCTAATATTTGGATGTATAAGAAATCGGCTCATAGTTACAGTAAGTGGTTAGAGAGAATGTTGACTAGTAAAAGACTAGTTAACGAGAGTGACATATCAACAGTTGTCAGTGATTTTGTAGAGATAATATGGTCTCTCAAAAGAAACAAGTTGATTGTCAAGAATATATCGAAATATATTTTCTATGTCATAAGAATATGCTCTAGAAGAAGTATAGAGTTGAGAGGTAGTCTTAACGACCTCAAACCTGGTAAGGTCAAGGTGCGATTCGAGTATAACCTGTATAACGTAGTATACAAGGATCTAGGTTGGGATGGGAGAGGAGACCCATACTACAACGAGTGGATCGGAAAAGGTCTAGAGAAACAAAACATATAGTATTATATAATGGGAAGACCTAGAATTTACCAAACCAAAGAAGAAGCTTTAAGAGCAGCCAGAGCGCAAACCAAAGAGTGGATGAACACTCACAAATGGGTGTGTGAGACATGCGATAGGCCATACCATGTGACCTCTAAATATAAACACCTAAAGACCAAAAAGCATTTGAGAAATTTGGAAGCGTGATTACATTGTACTAGTATAGTAAATTGTAAAACGACTCTTTTTTAGGTAAGGGTCTAAAGAAACAAAACATATCCTATAGTATATAGACACAACATGCCAAGTAGGATGGAAAAAACGACACGTCCTAAAAACATAATGGATAAACCAATTCCACATGGACTCAAAGAGCCTATAATGACACCTACACCTGCACCCACACCCACAAGAAGAAGTGTGAGAGAGCGTATGACTTTATTCAAGGAGTCTCTCAAAAAGAAGATGGACCAATGGAACAAGTGGATCGTAGACCACATACCAGAACCCATTAAGAAACACACGACAAGTGCTTTTAATTTGTTCAAAGAAAAGATAGACTCTATATTTAGAGATGTCGAACCTTTCTCACCACCAGCACACATTGATAGGAACACGCTCCCTACAGTCACACAAGGGCGAGTAGCACTAAAAGGATACACTAGATCGTACAACGTTGAAGTGATAGACAATAAGGATCCACTATCACAACTCAACGAAACTAGAGTAGCTGTGGTTCTAACTCTAAGGAAAGACCTAAGACAACTAAGAGGTATAAAATACAACGAGACACTAAAAGTGACTCTAGAGAAACAATTAGATGGAGATAGAACGACGTTTAAAACTGCGTTCTTCAATAGTGTGACTAAAATAGCAATTAGTAATAACAGCATGCACGAAACCACAGGACAGTCAAGCGAAGAGATAGTGAATCGTATAGCTGTATGGCTATCAGAAGGGTCTGGGTGGACTATATACAACATAGACGACCACTACATGAACGTAGTGGTGTACAAGCCTCTAAAAGGATCCAGCTATATCGAACTACCGTTGGAATTGAGGAACTCATTGAAGGGTCTAATCAACATAAAGAACAATGACGACAAGTGTTTCATGTGGTGTCACATACTACACAAGAACCCAGTACGCAAGCACCCAGAGAGAGTGTCAAAACATAAGAAAAACGTCAAGACTGTAAACTATGAAGGAGTCAACTTCCCAGTATCAGAGAAACACTACAACAAAATAGAAAAACTGAACAAAATAAACATAAACGTGTTTAGGTATGAGGACAAGCAGCCATTCCCCATCTACATCTCTAAGGAGAGCAACAAGGACTGTGTGGATCTACTGCTAATAACAGAAGACGAGAAACAACACTACGTGTACATTAAGGACTTCAATAGGTTTATGTACAATCAGTCAAAACATGAGCACAAAAAGAACTTCTGTAGGCACTGTCTCCAATGTTTCAGCACAGTCGACATACTAAATAACCACATAGAGAATTGCATAGTGATTAACGGGAAGCAGGCAATCAAGATGCCAAAAAAAGGAGACAACATTCTAAAGTACAAAAACTTTCACAAACAACTAGAGGTACCATTCGTAATATACGCTGACTTTGAGGCTATTACGGAGAAAATCGACACAGCAACGCCCTCTAAAGACAAGTCGTACACTAACGCATACCAGAAACACACAGACTGTGGATACGGGTACAAGGTAGTCTGCTGCTATGACAACAAGTACAGCAAGCCTGTAGAGATGTACCGCGGTAAGAACGCAGTTAGAAGATTTATGAGTAAAATGGTGCAAGAAGTCAAGTACTGCGAAAAGACAAAGAAGGAACACTTCAACAAGGACATGGTCATGACTTCCGCTGACAAGACTAACTTTAAGAAGGCTACCAGATGCCACATCTGTGACAAGGAGTACGTAAGTGGAGACGTAAGAGTTAGAGACCATTGCCACGCCACTGGCAAATACAGAGGCTCGGCGCACAAGCTGTCCAACAGGAACTACAGACTGACTGACAAGATACCTGTCATCTTTCACAACCTAAGGGGTTACGACAGTCACTTCATCATGCAGAAGATTAGTGGACTAGGGTTGAGCATCAACGTCATACCAAACAATATGGAGAAGTACATGGCTTTCATGTTAGGTAAACATCTAGTGTTTCTAGATAGTTTCCAATTCATGAGCTCTAGTCTAGACAGTCTAGTTAGTAACCTACCAAAAGACTGTTTCAAGTACACGTCTGAGGTGTACACTGAAGGGTTAGAGTTAGTGTCACGTAAAGGCGTGTACCCGTATGACCATATGGATAGCTTCGCTAGATTCGACGAGACTAAGTTACCCACTCAAGAAGCGTTCTACAGCATTCTAAATGATGAGAACGTGTCAGATACAGACTACAAGCACGCGCAAAACGTATGGAAAACGTTCAACATTAGGAGCATGGGTGAGTACCACGACCTGTACCTAAAATCTGACGTGCTGCTATTAGCCGACGTGTTCGAAAACTTCAGAGTGACATGCAAACAACACTATCGACTAGACCCATGTCACTATTTCACGTCCCCAGGACTATCATGGGACGCCGCTTTGAAGATGACTAGGATCGAATTAGAGTTGATGACCGATGTCGACATGTTCCAGTTTGTCGAAAAAGGGATGCGAGGTGGTGTCTCCTGCATAACGCACAGACATGGGGAAGCCAATAACAAGTACATGAAAGGATATGATAGTAGCAAACCGTCGAAATACATAGAGTACCTAGACGCAAACAACCTTTATGGTTGGGCTATGAGCCAGTACCTGCCAACTGGAGGGTTCAAGTGGGTCAAAGAATTTGACATCAATAGTCTCGACAAATACAGTAACGACTCAGACAAGGGGTTGATACTTGAGGTTGACCTTAAGTATCCAGAGGGACTGCACGACCTTCACAACGACTATCCCTTAGCCCCTGAGAAGATGAGAGTGAGTAGAGACATGCTGTCACCATATTGTAAGAGGATAGCAGACAAATTCGGAGTATCTACAGGTAAGGTTACTAAGCTGGTGCCCAACCTACACGATAAATCGAAGTATGTAGTTCACTACCGAAACCTGCAACTATACATGTCGTTGGGTATGACAGTCAGCAAGGTTCACAGGGTGTTACATTTCGATCAGTCTCCATGGCTGAAGAAATACATCGACTTCAACACAGTCAAGAGAACGGCAGCTAATAACGACTTTGAGAAGGACTTCTTCAAGCTGATGAACAACTCAGTCTTTGGGAAGACCATGGAAAATCTTAGGAAGAGGGTGTGCGTCAAGCTGGTGACTAGTGATGAGCAACTAGTAAAGCTAATGTCAAAGACAACGATCGTGAGTTGGAAAATATTTAACGAAAATCTGGTGGCAATACACAAGATCAAAGAGATGCTAACGCTGAACAGAATGAAAACCATTAGAAGTAAAAACCACCAATTAGGAAGTTACGAGATTAACAAAACATCACTAAGTTGTTTCGACGACAAAAGACACATTTTAAAAGATGGAATATCCAGCTATGATTATGGACACTACAAAATAAACTAAAAAACACACCCAAACAATATGTCACAAAAATTGAATCAACAAAAGATAAATTTATAATTTAAGCAGTTTAAACAATTTTCAAATTTAAACAATTTAAACAATTTTCAAATTTAACCAATTTAAGACCAACACGTAGACCTCACACGGCTGAGCCATGGCAGTCACAAAGAGCATGGGGTACCAACACACCTTTCCAAACTGTGTAGATTCCTAATGGATCTGACTTTTGGAAAACCATCCTTGTATCGCCATGTTCTACACTACTCTTCAGGTCTCCAGCGCTCACACACGGTAATGATCGCTGGATCCCTGAATAGTAGCGTAGAACGTCAGGAGTCAGTGGAGGAAAAGACAGCGAGACTCAACAAAGAGTTGTTATTTATCTACCAGGTTAGAGAGATCAAACGACAACTCTTCGCTAAGACTAACTTAGAACGTGAGGAACTAGACGAGAGGTTTAAACACACTGCACTGGGAAAAAGGATGACCAGTCGTAAAAGAGAGTTACGGCTTCTCAGTCGTCTCAAATAGCTCAAAAAACGACACAACGCACTTCTCAAAATCGTGTAGACTCCAAATGGACCTGACTTTTGGAAAACTGTCCTGGTACCGCAAAATGGATCGACCATGCTCTTTTTAAGGCACTTCGACCATGCCCTTTTTTTCGAGACGTCTCGGCCACGCCCTTCTCTTCGAGACGTCTCGACCACGCCCTTTCCTAAGGAATTCTCGGAATTATCTCAAAAAATAATCCCAAGAACTTGACCTTGACCTTGACCACGTGACGACCACGTGCTGACCACGTGCTGACCACGCCCTTTTTTAAGGACCTGACTGATTGGAAAAGTGGCCTCGCACCGCAAAATGGATCGACCATGCCCTTTTTAAGGCACTTTGACCACACCCCTTTTTTAAGGAATTCTTGGAATTATCTCAAAAATAATTCTAAGAACTTGACCTTGAAACTTGACCTTGAAATGGACCTGACTTTTGGAAAAGTGGCCTCGCACCGCCATGTTCTATACTACTTATATCCGGATTTACTTCTGGGTAACTCGCCCACCAAGTCAATAGCAATCTTCTTGAAAGGTTCGGTTACGATAGGATAAGTGGTGCTCTATTGGCTACCAGCTTCCGAGCAACCAACTGGCACTCCGGACAGGTGGAGCAGTAACTCTCCACCTCGTTTCGCAAGTGTGGCCAGAAAAAATGCATAGAAATGCGTTGGTAGGTTTTCTCCTGGCCCATATGACCTGCGAGCGGCACCGAATGACCTAGTCTCAGAATTTCTGGTCGATATGTCTCCGTAACTACGAGTGCATCAACATATAACAACCCATTATGAGGAAATTTGCTAAATTTCCTATGCCAAATTATATTATTCTTAAAAAAATAACCATCCCTATCGACTGGTGGACTATCCTCAACTTTTAACTTGTATAAGGTAATATCTTGCCTCTGATCATTTAAGACCTGCATTTGATTTCTATCTAGTATGTTTCGTTTCAATTGATTAACTTGTAAAGTCGAAGGGATTATCTCTTTTTCTGTCACTTTACCCAATTCCTTAATGAGGGGTCGCTTCCTAAACTCCTCCCTGGGGGTTAGAGTTTTCTCAACCAATATATTTTGTTGGTCAATCAAAGTGTCAAATCTTTCCTGGGCCTGGTTTAAGGCCTGTTGTCTTCCCGTTATCACAAAGGCCTCCTCGTTTCCCTTCCCCGACAGGCCGACCATTTCCGATTCATTGTCTATTGTTTGATTCCACTGATCGATCAAATTTTTTTGTGTTACAGTCTTCCCATATGAAGACCGACCAAGCAGACAATCTGTCGGCAAATTTTCCATTACTCCCACCAGCTCTCTATGCTCCCCATTCTCACTACGAATAATTATCCACGCAAGTGGAACTATTAATAACTCCCCAGACGCTGTCAAAACAGTAATATATTCATCTATATAACTATCTGGACTTACAAATTTTTTATGTTCCAACGTTGTAGAGCAACCCGAATCAACAGTCATCTTAACTTTCCTATTCTCTATGTCTCCTACCAGAAACATACCAGTCCGACTAATTTCGGTTCCCGTCAAAGGTGTCATGCTCAACCAGGCCTCTTTCCCCCCCTTCTGTTTTTTTCTGTTCCCTACATTCATTAGAAAAATGTCCATATTCCTGACAATTAAAGCACCTTAACGTAGACTTATCTCTTCCTACTCGATTCCCTGGGGCATTTCTATTTCCTTCTTCATCCTTTTTTTCTCTATTTCGTAGTTCCATACATTCATTAGAGAAATGCCCATATCTCTGGCAATTAAAGCACCTTAACATGGACCTGTTTCTAATTCCTATTTGATTCTCTGGGGAATCATTCTCTTTATTTTGATTTTTCCCTTCGGTCAAACTATTATTTCTCTTCTGGGACTCTACATATTTCCCATCAATCAATGGACCTTTACGAGGCTGAACAAATTCATTTGCGAGAGTAGCCAGTTCCTGAGCTGTTTTAGGACTTCTCTCCTTTAACCAGATTTTTAAATCTATACTAACTCCTTCTAACAATCGTTCAATAACGAACTGCTCTAATATTCCTTCCACGTTATCGGATACTTTCGCTACTTCCATCCATCTGTCCAAATATCGACGGGTTCTGTGGGCCCACTGTCCAAAATCTTCCCCATTTTTTTTTCCGAATGTCGAAAACTATACCGATAATAATCCGCATTGAGCTGGTAGGCCTTAATTATTATTTCTTTGCTCTTATAGTAATCCTGCGCCACCCACCCCGCTATCGCCAAATAAATTGATTTTGCTTTTTCCGTCAACTTGGGGAACCAAACTCCCTAACCACAGAAATCGATTGTGCCTTAGCCGTCATTTCAAACAATCTGAAATACTCGTCGATATCTTCGTTTTCTCGCATTTCTCTCATTTTCACAAATCTCGCCATACCCTTACAGATAATCTGCTGCTTCTCTCGTTCCAACTCAATTTCAAAAGCTCTCTCTTCTAATCTTGCTGCTCTCTGTCGTTCTTCCCTACAGGTTAGCATCTCTTCCTTCTCGCGTGCCATTTGACGTTCAAATTCTAAAAGCTCCATTCGCTCCTTAAAGCTCAACGACCCCAGAGAATCCCGATTATGGCCATCTGAAAAACTTTGGAGACCCAAGGGAATTTGCCCCTTCAGCATATTTTCACTATTCACTTGATAATTATCCCGGGCGTCTACAAATTTAGATTGTTTTTGTTCATCTCCAAACTTCCCTAGTTCCACAGGCAATTCATCAATCTTATTCACATTTCTCGATTCACCCTGTTCTTCAGCTTGGACAAGCTGGTTATCATAAGCTTTCAACTTCGATGCCAGTGTCTTAACACCATCCTTAGGGCATATTGACATATCCCGACTGGCACATTCTATTCTTAATTTTTCTAATTGCCAGTTGTCGTAACTACTCATCTTATAATAAATTTGACCGCACCTATTTATTCCTAATCCTATCAACAACTTATCTACACGTCTTACTGCGGAAAACACCGCTGCCACCAATATGTGACGAATCTATTCGTCGACGTGGGTCTTTTCTATTTTCTTCATTTTAATCTTTATTATTTAAGTTTAATTATCTAACATACCATAACTAACATACGTAACTAATAAGAATACAGTCAATAAATTCGCTTTTGAACGTTCTAAGCGACAAAGGATATGTTCCAATTCTTCCTTGCGGCCTCTGCTAGACTTCACGGTGATGGTCTCGGTAGAGTTGATACAGACTTTAACCACACAGATCTTTGTTATGGCAGGACTTCAAATGGAAGATGCTGATCTAGAAGAACACGCAACCACAGCACTCCGGGCTAGCCAACGAAGACCTTCACATGCCCTGTACTTTTAATGGGATTGATTAGTAACAATCTTCTTCTAATACGGACCTCTGTCCAACGATCTCTTCTTTGTCCTGTCTGTTCTTGTCAGCTCTCCGAACCACGTTATTTCTTCTCCCCTTTTGAATGTACTCCACCTTTTTATATTCTCCGTGTTCATCGTAAATTGACATCTAATTTACATAACCCCTTCGCTACAGATATCATGGGTAATGGGTGAAACATCGTTGGACTCCTGGCATATAGAACATGTGGATATGCTTTGGAATTATTTTGTTTGTACATTACTAAGAGTGGGGGAAGTGTAGGGCTTGCGTTTAGATTACTATTTAGGAAAGCGTTTATTTTGATTCATGTGTTTTAAGAATGGGGAATAAAATTGTGAGAATGAGGAAGGTAATGTGTTTAGAAATGGTGTCTTGTAGCATTGGGTGAGTTAAGGAGGGTATGCGAAGGGGTTCGCACCTGGTGTTTCAAATGGAAACAATTAAACTCCTTCTCCCCAATACTTAATCATCTTAATCAGCGATCCGTGAAACGAAGGCCGGTTGGGAAGTTTACTATTCAAACTGGCCGACGTATCAGAGGAGAGCTGATTAAGTATTGGGATTTGCATAAATACTGCATATTATGCATGGGAAATTAGGTAATAGGTTTAAAATGTAAGTACGGTGTTTTATTCAGCTCATTCTGTGTGCTGATCGCCACGTGGAAGACAAGTGGAGAATAATAGTTAAGTGGGAAACAGGAGGGTGTTGGGGACGGGGGGTGGGGTACAAGTGAGTCAATGAATGTGCCCACCCTCCCTCCCTCGCTCTTCCTCTTTTGCCGGCCTCCGCTTCGGGGTCGCACGAAACAATGAAACTCCTTCTCCCCAATACTTAATCAGCGATCCGTGAAACGAAGGCCAGTTGGGATAGTTTACTACCCAGGCTTTAATAATAATAATGTGAACATGAAGGAACCCTTTTTTTGATCCTAAGAAATGCCCGGTGTATCTCAAACTACCATGGATAGCGAATATTTCTGATGATTTTGCAAAGAAACTCAAAAACATTATGGAACTTTTTTTGCCAGTAAATTAAACTGCATTTTTTCTCAAAGGTCTATTTTATCGCCGACTCCAAAGCAAGCCCTACCTGCTCATTCTTCAAACTGTTATTTATGAATATAAATGTGTGTGATCCCAGCAAGCACATCAACTTTGTGAGAACGTTGCGCTTACATCCGGAAAACGTTATATCACGCGTTCGCACAACGTATTTTTGTCGACTCCGCTATACGTCGTCATAACGTTCACTGATAAAGTTCACACAACTTTTCACAATGAAGGAAAACCTATGAATTGAAAATCTTTCATCATAAAAGTATCTTCGTTATAGAAGCGCAATTTCTTAGCGATTCTTTTGATTGCTAAGAAATCTAATCGCTAAGAAAATAATCGTTAAGAAAAAAACGTTAAGAAATTGCGCTTCTGTAACGAATTAGATACTTTCATTATCAAAGATTATCAATTCATATGTTTTCCATGTGTCGCTACGTACAGATCTTCAGATATATTTTCTGACCATATGTGCAACAATTGTTCAGCATACTTGGAAAAACTTATTATAAAACAAAATATCACACTGAAAGTCCTGAACCACAAACGCTTTTTAGTTTCTTATTAACAACAATTAACTTCCTCATCTTCTAGTAGCTTGATGATTCTATAAGTCATAAGAGACGGTTTGTATGATCAAAACACATTCATAGCTTTCCTATCATTCCTATTCTATAGGAAATCCAAAATGAAAGCCAGAAGGGCCGATTCTTCATAATTTCCGTTCCACCAGCTTTGCTGTTGGAGACATACCTGAAAAACTGCTAAAACAAATCTCAAATCTCTAAACAGTTTAATTTCAAATATATAATTGTTAATACACACAATATATTTTTGGACGAGTGAATCAGCAACCAAATTGACGACAACTCCAACAAGTAGAATATCATCTTGCCAAACAGAGTGGATGTGCTTTGGAGCTGGGGTTCAGTGAGGAAGTGTGAAGATACAACAATGCCAGAAAGTCGGCAAAAGAGAATACCGGCAATCGATATTACCTCGAAAGATATCTGGACTGCTCAGCGGTCATGCACACAAGTTTCTCATGAGCAAACTGAAGGAACAATTAAAACCTGAGAGAAGCAGCAGTTCGCCTCCAACTTCAAACTACCGACACCAAGATTACCTCTATAAGGAATGAAGAAAAATAAACACAACTTCGCATGGGGGGTGAATGATATTTGGAGAAGAATGATTTGTGTGGAGGTTTGTTGTTGGTTGCAGTGGCAAAGCTAGCGGTCATGCTAGTCATGCTCAGCATGACTAAAAATTTCCTGAAAATATATAGTTTTGTTTCCTTTTATTTACTTTATTTGAAATCTCTCCTTAGAACTTTGAAGTCGTGTGCATTTCGAAGAGAACAAGTGATAATAGTTCATGCATATTACACGGATATTCTCGCTCCTTATCCGGCCCTGCCGATTCATCGGGCGTCTAAAATCCGCCGTCTTCGTTCCCAGGCTCTTTTGTTCAGTCTGGCCCCCTGATTGCATTCCGAGTCCCTCCCGCCAAATATCTTTGGCGGGCAGCTCAACTTGCCGGAAGTGCCGCCAACGGATTTTGGCGTGAAATTTTCAAGGAAAAAGAATATTGGCGGGCACTTGGGACGGTTACTGCTTACTATTTCGAAAAAAGAGGATGTAACTTATTTCTAGAATATTAAGTCTTTGCATGAAGTTTCAAGTTTACGCTATTCCGGCGCTGCGGCGCTCCGTCTCTCCCGCCAGACAGACCACCGCCATTTTTACCAGCATTTTTTTTCACGAGTATTTTTTCGGTTAAATGAAGCCGCTGACCAAATATATGCGTAACGCTTTGAAATAACAAAATTAATGCCAAAGTTGGCGTCACTGACTAGTCTTTTTAATATATGAAATCGAACTCGAATGTTATGTAGTTCGACAATTCCACAATGCTCAATGGATTTATGGACATTCCTGGATCTTATCATAATCTGAGTATCTGGCTGACTATCTATTAAGGTAGGATTTTACATTCTATTAAGATTGTTAGTTGCAGCCTTGCAGGGCCAGGGGGGCATCGATCTATTTAGTACGTATGCAATATTTCGGCAATTTTTCACCCCCTCCTCCCTTTGTACGCTATTTTGGTCTCTCAGGGAGACAGGGGTCAAGGGATACAGTACCTGTATATTATAAAATTATTTGAATGAACAAACTGAAACATAGTTTGATGCTAAACTGAATTTTACATTGCTTTTTTACGTTTTATTCTATTACTTTTTAAATTTTTGTTCCTGGTAGTGGTAGGCTATATAAAAATATATTGACAACAGACAAGTTCATAGGGTTTTCTTTTTTTAACAAAAAATAATGTGATTGTTGGTTTTGTGCTTTGTGTATTATTAACTAAAATCATATCCAGACATGCATGCTGAGCTTTGCTAACTAAATTTTTTTCCCCACATGCAGTCCCAGTAAAACATGTCTTCTCCAGTTTGCTGTGTTTGCGAAAAGGAGACAACTGGAGCACACTATTGTGGTACATGTGGCAAACCAGTACATGCAATATGTGGGAAATCCGATGAAGAAGGATTTGGATCAGTTGTTCTCTGTAACAACTGTTCTAGCTCAGATCATGAACCGGCGATAAAGAAGACAACATCTTGGTGCATTAGATACCCTTCTGAATCTGATAGCCATGCTTTAAAGCATAAAACACCAAAAGCTAAATCTCAAAGCAGCCAATCTGAGTGGGACACTTATTGTATTTGTCTTACTTGCTATGAAAACAACTATGACCCCAAGGTATATGTTATGTCAAGAAGAGACACTTCCACTAAAGAACGCCATGTAGCTAGACGGCATATAGGGAACACCTTATCTCAAATTGATATACAAAATTTCGACAGCAAAGGAAAACAAATATCAGAGGCACGGAGAAAATATTACAGCAGTAACACCACTGCCACTGTGTCCACTGGCGTCGAAAACATCAACGTTGTCAAGGTACACAGCCAGATGACCCAATCACAGCTTAAATTTTCCCAGTCTGCTAACGAAGAGAGTCATTTACCACAATCCTCAATAGCAACAGGAGTTTTGGAGAGTTCATCTACAGGAAGTGATAGCTTATTGAGTGAGTCTGAGCATTCAACATGTTTAGATGTTCAAGATCAAGTTCATTCTAAAAATATTAAAGTCTCGCTAGCTGAGCCAGGTTCCAGTGACATATCTGTTCAACCCGTTTCATCTATTAAGCAGGACATAGCTGTTTTAAATTCCAAAATAGATGAAATAACAAAAGCAATACAAGAAATGAAAGTTATTCCAAAATCTAACAATACCACCCTACAGGCTGCTGGGATTCAACCCACCGTCTCAGATTCTTTAGATTGGAAGACTATAAATAACATTGTTGAATTGACAAGAGCAATTCCATCATTTCGCTTCTATGCAGGCAATCAGCAAGGGAATTCACCATCAGTTATCCGCTGTGAAACATGTTTTAAACTGTTGTCACATAGATTTTCTGGGATACGGGAAGGAGCTGATCCAAGAAAGATTGCATTGAAGGGCATTGGCAAATATTCTGGATCTTTGTCATCAGGTCTTCTCCTTGATTCAGCAAAATCAGAATATGTTCTCACTGGTGGAAACAGCTATTGGTATGGTATAAAGAATGCCATAAAGCGCCACATGGTATGTGATGGGGAACATTCACAGATTCATTTTGATGCCTTGCAACACGAAGCCATTGTTGGGAAAAGAATTGCTAGGGGGAAACAAGTTAGCCAGAATCTGTTGCGCATTGCTCTTTCAGTTATAAAGTCCAAATCTGCTGGTCAACACTTCGAAAGTGAGATAGCTGCTCATGTTGCTACTGGGAGTGATCTCGGTGAGATGGGACACAGCAGAAATCATTTTAATGAAATGATGGCTGCAATGAATGTGTGGGTCGATCAACAAACTGCTGCACACTTATCCAAGCCCCTGCCATCAACATCTTTCCCTCCACATTTTTACATAACTGCTGATAAAAGTACTCCAAAGAGAATCTCAAACCATGCCATAATGATTTGTCCAGTTGTCAATAGAAAAAGAGTAGCTATTCCTGTAAACTCCCCTGAAGTCTATTCACCCAATACCAGAGGTGAAGCAGGCGAGATCGCTGGTGGTTGTGCTGATCAGCTTGCTCAACAAGTAATTCAGACGATACAGGATGCTTATGGAGAGGCTGAAAATTTTAATTTGAATGCCGCATGGCAGGGAACATGCTGTGACGGCCAATATCAAGCAACTGGATTCCAGAATACTTTACACAAAGAGCTTGACGTCCCAGTTGACCCAGTCTTTTCAGTTATTATTTGGGATCCGTCTCACTGGATCAATCTGGGAATTCTTGATGTCAAAGATGACAAAGTGGGTTCTTCTGGAAAATTTCTGAAGCGACTGGTTTCACGATCAAAGAATGTTCACGCTATGTTCAACAGAGGCAAGATGCTAAGCACTGTAATAGCTTTGGCACAGTCAAAACATCTGAAGCTCAAGATGACCAGAGGAAATTGTGCAACAAGGTTTTGGACATCGCAATACCACGAATTCCAGACGATAGTTGAAAGCTACGAAGCCTACGTCTTGGCATTCAGAAATTATGGTTACAATGAAGTCAAAGAATTCGAAATATTGGGAATCGATTTCATAGTCGATTTATGCTGTGTACTTGATTCCATGAAGATTGTGGTTGACATGATGGTTCAAGCCCAAGGCCTAAGTTATCCATGCTGGAAGATCTGCATATGGTGGCCACGTGTCAAGGCGTGTCTCGAGAAGCTGAAAAAGATGGAGATCATGAAACCACCAGAGTGTATGTCTACTATTCACAAGAACATCAATTCCATAGTCCAAGAAGAAAAATTCAAAGAGCAAAGCTTGGTATGTGGATGGATGTTAGTGTCATACGATCACGATGATGAAACCAATCACTGGGTTGCAAGAGAAATAGATGATTGTGAAAAGGACTTTCGCGAGTTTGTAACAGATGTGATTCAATCCCTTGACAGCCGCTTCAGTAACTGCGTACCAGAAATGTGTAATCATCTCAAATGTCTAGATCTTGAATCTCTCGTGCAGCTGCTTTGTGGAGAACGGTGCAATGGAAAACCACTCATTGACGAAGGAGAGCTTGAAGAATTTGGTGCAGTAGGATTCAAGGCATTCCTGGTTTATATATGCCAGCAAGAGCACATCAAATCAGCAATTAGGGATGGGGAACTGGATCTAGACCCAAGATTGAGCCACGTGTTACACCGGAAACTGAAACAAGTACTGAAGAATATAATTTGGGAGAGGAAAGAAATAATGATTGAGTGGTTCCAGGTAACATCAAAGAAGAAATTATTGCCATTGTCTTCCGAGGTGAATGGTAATGTTAAGCTTGAATCATTGTCTATCTTACCAAATCAGCCCAACAGCCTGGTTACCAAATTCAATGCAAAATTTAATGGGAATGCCAAGGTCTATCAAGTGCAGCTGGATGAAGAAACTGTATATGCCTCAATTTACAAAGATGAGCAAGTGTATTCCGAGCTAGGGAAGGAACTTTGCTTGGTAATCGATATTGCCCTTGCGAAGGGTGGTCCAGAGTCTGTGGTCGAGTCCTACTACTCTGTGATGAAATGCCATCAGAAGAGTGGACCTCAGAATAACCAGACACTGTCTTTAAGGACCAAGCTTGATTGGTGCTTACCGAATGTTTTACAGTGTGATAGAATGGTCAAAGAAGTTTCAACCATTTATCTAGATGGAGACAAGAAAAGGGGACTGAAGCCACATGCAGTACCGGTTATTGGGGATAAGTGCCACTACAAAGTGTACAATAGGAGCAAAGTCCTTGACAGAATTGGAAATTCCGGGACAAAGTTTCCATATCTTTTATAGCGAATATTTTGTGACAAATTGTATTAATTTGTTATCTTTATGTAAATTTGTAATGGGCAGTGGCTAGACTTTGCTTGGAGCCAGTCTAGAATGGAGAAGTAAGATGACTCCTTCCCTGCACTAGTCCGAGGGTTTACCTTGGGCAAGTAATAGTACCCTCAAGCCCCCCAACCTTGGGTTACATTTTTTGATATTCACATCTCGATTCACATTAGTGTTCTGTAGTTTGACTTTGTACATAATCATACTATACACTACTGTAATATAGGGGCATAGGGCTTTCCAACACCGGAAGTCGGAACGACCCATGCCAAACTTCAGAGTTCAATGTATATATTATTATTAATATATAATAAAAAATGTCCTATTTAGTGTAAATGTGTTTGGTGTATGTACTATGTTTTTTGCTTCTTGGCGGGTTTTTTGAGATTATGTATTTACTGGCGGGAATATTTGGCGGGAAGAAATTGTGGAATGCAATCAGGTCTGGCCCAGCCCAAGTCATGCTCATACTCGAAATATTATTGGTTGATGGCACTTGACGCATGCTCAGTTTGCCTATTTTAGACAAGCTGGTCATGCTATTTTGGATGAGCATGATCATAGCCTGATAGCCCAAAATATTAGCTTTCTGCCTCACCAACTATGGCCTGACTGCACAGTACGTCTATTTAAGGAGATCCTTGATTTATCATGGTATCAACGAGCTCTGATTCGGTCCAAACAGTCCTTGTTTGTGAACTGCTTAGAAAACCGTTTTCGGTTCGAAACATCGACGACAAAAATCTTCTTGTTGGACAGCGACCAATGCCGGATCTTGGCCATTCGTTTTTTTGACAATGAATCGCAGTTGAAAATGTTTACCAAGAATTGTAAACCGGCAAACCATTGCAAAGATTCTGTCCAAGATGACTAGATGAGAGAAGCACGAATGAGAGATCAATCATGAAGACGGAATGGACAGCCCCGAAGGGCGAAGGACAGGAAAATAATATTATGCTGTGTTGACATTTATCTGTGAAACTCAGTAATATTAATCATTATGAAACGTTGTTTTTGTCCGATTTAAATAAATTCTATATCGAAATGATCACTTGAATCTGGCGAATCGAACGCTGTACGTTTCGTCTACTTAAAATGTGAATATCAGATGTTATATGAGAAAATGCGTAAGCGAGTAAAGTACCCAAAACTCGTCTTTAAATTAAAATCAAAGGACATGGCTTCAAGATCTATTCAACGTTTACCCGGTGATTCGATGCTTTTATGGCCATTAAAGCGATTTATAAACTTGCCACACCCTATTCTTTTGTTTTCCGTCGGTTTTTTATTTCAGTGTAATAACCGAAAGTAGGCGGTGGTATTTAAATATTTCGGGGTAAAGGCGGGGTTGAAAGAAACTATATAATAACCGGGTACCAGGTTATTACTGAAAAATAATAACCAAGTACCAGGTTATTATTTAAAAATAATAACCTACCACCAATTCCTTTAAATTAACATAACACAACATCATAATTATATTCAAAACAAAAGAGTGCATCATACATACATACTTTAAAACACAACACTGCCATTAAGCACAAAACTATACTTATAAAGCCAAAATTATCCCATTTAACAGTTTAAATTAAAGTTAATTGTAACGTTGAATTTTTTCTTATCTTCATTTCCTCCATCATGCTCCAAACACGCTTCTTTCTTATTTCCTCCTTCAACAGCCTCGTGAGTAGCTTCCTTCAGTTGAACAATCTCGGCAGGAGTCACTTTCTTCTTCCCTTCAACAGCCTCCAGATCCACTTCCTTCTGTTGTACATATCCTTTTTGTTTCTGTCAAATTCCCGTATAATACGGACGAAACGCCTTCTTCCAGCTCTTTACTGGTCCTCTTGTAAGCTCGCACCGCCAGACTTCGATGGCCTAAAATTAATCCACACGTTAAATTTAACACGACATACCATGTACCGATACATAGACACAACCACCGATCAAACCTTACCTCAATATCAGAGCCTCCTTCTGATAAGATATCACTCTCAGTTATTTCTTCTGATATAAAACGGCTCTGAGTAATAAAGAGTTCTTCCTCACTTTCCGCCATCACGCCTTCCTTGCTTGAACTCAAACGACTTTTCACCGTATTATAATTTCAAAAATATGCATAAAACAATTATGAATCTTTAATGTCGAAAACCTCAAAAAAACAAAAGAATAGAGTGTGGCAAGTATATAAATAAGTTAAAGCCCTCGGGAATCGGTTTTTATTCAACTGTAAAGACCTCGCGCTTCGCCTTCACAGTTAAAAAACCTCTCCCTCGTGCTTTAACCTATATATAATTTCTTAAAAGATATGTTTCGTATACTTTGCCGTTGATTTTTATAAAAGTTTTGACACACAAAGACCTTCAATCGAACAGATATTAGAAAAAATAGCATTGTCGTGTTTACTGTTTGTCTGTTTACATTAAAATTTTGTCTGCGTGTCAGGCGTTATGCCTTGGGCGGGCTGAGGGCGGGCCAGCCTGCGTGCGACGCCTGATTTTGCTTTGCATATAGTTCCTACGCATGCTGATGCGCTCTGATATAAAGCGAAAAGGTCCAAAATATGAAATTTTATAAACTTCTGAGCTGAAAAATCATGCTCAGAATGCAGGAAATGCCATTCACGGGAATCTATATTTTAAAATTTTCCGGGGGTGCATGCACCCAGACCCCTCTAGAAAGACTCGCGCCAAAGGTGCTTGGATTATTAGTTAGCATGACGTCCCATTTGGGACCAGCTTCGCCACTGGTTGGTTGAACTTTCGACTGGATGAATTTCTTTCAGGTCTGTAATGCTTGTATCAGCTCTGCGAATCCCCAATTTTTTAATTTAATTTTTTTTTTAATTTAACAGCTTTATTGGACACGTCTATATGACAAACTAATAAAAATACATAGATACAAGAAAAATAAAAGACGAGCCCAACAGCGTTTGCGCGAACGGGACACAGTCCCATGCGAGGCGCAGCCCTACGGTAGGAAAACATACATCATAAAAACACATGAAAGGGGCAATAATACATGTATATACATAAAAGTTTAAGCCCGATGACAGGGGCAGTCATGCACAAGCGACCATGTGCAGGACATGTCTATATCAAAAGTATTATTAAGTAAAGAAAAATATAAGTTACAAAGAAAACCCTTAAAAGAAGGAGCACTATGAAAAGTATGTAATGGGGCTAACTTGCAAATAAAGTTCCAGGGTTTAACAATTCTGTTAAAATACGAAGCTTGGAAAGTACTGGTTTTACAAATGGTGGGTTTTAAAGTTAAAGTTGTGTTAAGATTACGTGTGCGCCCATGCTGCACAAACGAAACAAAACATTCAATATTAAAATCAGTAGGGCCAAAGATTGCTTTGAAGAAGAAAGTCAGGTCTTTTATTTCTCTATCATACACCAAAGGCAGCAGGTTAAGGGCCAGCAGCCTATCCTTGTACGACGTCTCGCCTGGTTTCGACCTTAGGATCCACCGCGTAGCGCGCCATTGCACTCTCTCTACCATGGATTTCAGCTTAACTGTTGCTGGCGACCACACCTCGGTAGCATAGCACATCTGAGATTTAACGAGTGCTAGGTATAATGTCCGTCGAACTGTGATATCTGTAATCAGGGGACAGGTTCTTTTCAATAAACCGAGTAGCTTATTTGCTTTTGCTACGACAGACGTAACATGGGAATCCCAGGAGAGTTTATCAGAAATGAGAACACCAAGGTCCCTTTCTTCCCGCACGCGTAGTAACTTCACGTCCCCAAGGTTATAGTCATAGGTCACTGGCGTTTTCTTTCGAGTTACTGTAAGTACCTTGCACTTTGAAGCGTTGAACTTAATGTTAGAATCGCGGCTCCAGGTGACCAGGCTCGTCAGGTTACGCTGAAGGCTCTCGCAGTGGCTGAATGAGTTAATGGTACGGTATAATTTTGTATCATCTGCATATAGGGCAGCGCCTGTTTCTTTTTGGATGACGTCAGGCAAGTCGTTTATGAATAAAACGAAGAGTAGAGGACCTGCGATACTGCCTTGAGGTACACCGGAAGTGACTGATGAGCGCTGAGAGGCGACGCCTTCTATAACAACTCTCTGTGATCTATCCCTTAGGTAGTCGGTGAACCATTCAAGTAGATTGCCTGTTACTCCATACCATTTAAGCTTTTCGATAAGTATGGCATGGTCGACGGAATCGAAAGCCTTGGCAAAGTCAAGGTATAAAACGTATAATATTCTTATCAAGAGTTTCGCCAATTGAGTGAAGAACAGACAGTAACTGGGTAACGCAAGAGCGATTTCGCATGAAACCGTGTTGTAACTTGGTAATCACGTCCGAGACATGAGCATAGAATCTATTGCAGACGCAGCGTTCCATGACTTTACTAACAACAGACAATAAGGAGATAGGTCTATAGTTTTCTGCGGACTCTTTTAGATCTTTCTTATGGACGGGAGTGACATCAGCAGTCTTCCATTCAGAGGGAAAGCGCCCAGTAAGCAGAGAATGGTTGAATAATGCACAGAGACTTGGCGCAATCTGTACGCTACACTCTTTTAAGACGCGGGCTGGAATCCCGTCGGGACCACAGGCTTTTGACGAATCTACCAATCTGGCCAACCCACCATGTTGCTTACTAATTCGGCTTTGATCGCTGGCAATTGTCAAGAATCGCATGCACCATAGACAAACATTGACAGTTTTCCCAAAGTCACATTGTATCTTAGTGTTTTACAAAAGTTGTGAATCTTACTTGGTTGTGTACTTACTTAATTGGTAGATCTTGAATGTTCTTTGGTATAAGCTCTCACGTACGCACGTATGCAGATCAATGGTTAGTGTTGTTGCAATAGGCAGTGTTTTGGTTATATAGCACAGCGAAAATTTGGTGAACTGCTGAGATTTTTAAGAACAAAATACTGACATTTCGAGCAGAGGCCTTCATACCTCTACAAATCTTGGCAGTTCACCACCTTTTCATTCTGCTATATGGTCTTATTATTATGGTACTGTAGTTGGATGCATTGAAAACTTTGTTAGCCACAGTATTAACTCTCTGCTGTATGCTACAGTAGGTTGTCAACATCTTTTAAGCACAGATAACTTTGGAATGTTCCAAAAGGTGTCCACTTAACAGGGATTTGACCGACTCAATTGTCGACCATTTAACATAACTACTTAAATATGCAGTACATGTACGTATGGCCTTTGAATACCACAAATACAAATAAAAAATACAGTACCAGGTATATTATTACAGCAGTGGTGGGCACACTGTACTGTACTAGGTATTTCACCTTTTATATGATTACCAACTACAGTGCCTTTTCATTGATATTAATACTGTACTGTACTTAAAAACATGGTTGTCATAGTATACAGTAGTTACATTATGTAAAATGATGTGGGACTTCCTACTTGAATATAAAGTTCAAATTCAGTTGTATTTATTTGGTCACACTAAAATCCTGTTTTACCAAGGACAACAACTTGTGACAAATGGAATTGAGACTGTTTGGATAGCCAGATCCTATTAATATTGAATCGATATTTGAAATTTTATTAATTGTTTATTTTATTAACAAAGCTTGAAATGTAGTATCCAATTGGAATACAGCAGTATGCAATTGGAATACCAATTTCAAACATTTGGATACTAGATATTCCAAAAATCTTATAATAATTTTGTGAAGTCATTTACATGACAAAGAGTTTCCTGAGACACCCTGACTGGGAAATTACAGTAATATGCAAAAAATATGGAAAACAACCACATGGGATCTTTCCTTTTTAAGATGCAATTTTTGCACAGAGATAGACAGATTAGCATACAGTGTGTCCAAAAGATTGTTATTTTGTCAAATTATCTGCAAAATGAGCAATTTAAGCTTGATTTTCCTATACATGTGTGGGAGAAATCTGACACAATATTGAAATTTCATTGGTATCCCATCAGATACTGAACTCATGATGACATATAATATCCAAAATTAATATCTAGCATCCCATGGATATCTTGCATTTCAAGCTCTACTCAATGTTTGTCAATTGAAGTCTTAGAAGTGGTGAAGGAAAATGTTCTAAGTGCCATTGTATAATATTATATGCACTGTATATTAAGACTCAACGAGGAAGTTGAGAACTTCCTCGTTGAGTCTTAATATACAGTACCTATACATCCAGCTGGGACTTGAACCTGCAAACTCTGGATAGAGAACACTGACTATAGAGGACCACAATGTTATTTACTTTCACACTATTTTTCTAAATAGTTTGTATAATTTCCCTATATAATTTCCCTTTAAATGCGAGGTAGGATGTTAGAAAAACCTATGACACAAAATGTCTTGTCAAAGGGCTAATTATATACCTTTGTATACCTTCTATACCAGAAATTCTTTGGACAGGTAGAAATCTTGAGGGGGCCTCCAGGGAATAGATCCACCACACTTGCTACACATAGTGGATTAAGTTCATGAAATATTGTGTCATCTGAAGGCTGCAATCACCACCACACTTGCTACACATAGTGGATTAAGTTCATGAAATATTGTGTCATCTGAAGGCTGCAATCAGGTTACACAGGCAAATAAATACTTTGAAAATTCTTCATTAGACTTTAAGGAATGAGAAAAGTAAAAATCCATCCAAGCTGGGCCATGCTGCCAAAATTCCAGTTGATCTCCTGCTTCTGTATGCCATCTTTGAACCAAACTGCTAATCAAATACTTCAATTGTACCATATTTTTGAAATGACCCACTCAAATGTTCTGGGAGAATATTGTTACCAGGGAGCATGACATGATATACCTGTAACATGACCTGTATATCATCGATGTCAAAGACACTTTCCTTGAAATGATTTGGGAGGGAGATGGCTGATGTATTTTGCCAGTTTATTCCATGTAGAGGCATCTTTGAATCCATTTTAAAGAATTCTAGGAGGTTTGATAATTTTTTTCCCAGCACGATCCTTGACAGATTCATTTGAATGATGAAATAACATCACCAAAAAATGGTTGAAAATCTTGATCAAGCGAAATGTTGTCAAGAAATCTTAAGGCTGTTAATTTCCGCATAATTTGCAGCTCAATGGATCTGTTGTTTGTTGTTATGCTACCCAAAATGCCATCGTAGCGCTCGAAGCTAAAGCACCAAAAACAGTGAACTGGTCCATAGTCCGCAATAATTTCTTTCAGATGACAATGAAGATGCATGTTAGGGGTGCAAAAACTATTACCAAATAGTGCTTGGAATTGCTTGCAAAATTTAACCATCAGAATATCTGCACTTGATAGGTCATCATCAGAAAGGACTGGCTTGCACAAGTACTCACAAGTACTTGCCTGCAAGTACAAATGTCTGCCAACATTTCAAATGCTCATCATTCAGGATACCTTTGAGAGCAAACAGGGAGTAAATCAAAGTCCAGTTCTTCCATTGCTCAGCAGTGTACGATCCGTGGTTGGAAGAAATAGCCTTTGGTAATCTTCCAAGTTCAACTGGAACTTCCATTTCTTCAATGCGGTTCTCAATTGTTTTAATTTGTTGTTTGTTTAGTGTCCTTCAGAAATCCAGAGCTTAAACACATACTTTGCAGTGCCAAGGAAAATATTATGTGCATGGGATCAATGGCACAGAACCTTACAATGTCAAAATAATCCAGTTCTAAAAGTTCACTGTAATAGATGATCCCATACATTTTGGACAGCTTTGCTGCTTCTGATTTTGTCTTGCACTTTTGGATTTTTTTGGCTTGACGTCTATGCTCCTCACTTTTCCGTCTTACCCAGTTGTTGCGGTCAAATCCTGAATAATCCCTCTTTTCTGCAAACCCGCCAGGGAAGTTCTTCAGACATCGAGAGCAGCCCATCTCAGCACTGTGTCCTTTGAATCCACATAGTTTCCTTGATGTTGGAATGTCTGATGAAATACAAAGCAAGGCTGCTCTGAACTGAAGGGGGATTGCACTCAGGCTTGATGACAGACATACCCCTCTCCAAAGTGCTTTAAGTTCATCAACTAAGGGCTTAACGAATGTGTTCAAGCTTTTTGGTTCACAGCCCATTCCAGGAATAATTCCAACAACTATGACAGTAGTATAGAGAGTGGCGGTACGAGCTCAGTCAACGTCAACCGTAATATAAACACCAAAACATCGCCAAATTTGTGTCGAGCCACAACTTAGCGATGTTTTGGTGTTTATGTTTTACAATCGACGTTGACTAACTCGTACCGCCACTCTCTATACTACTATGGCAATCATTAGTCATTCTAAACACCCCTCCCATGTTTTCTACTCAATTGATAAGAAATACTAAAATAACTGTTTTCGCTAAATTTAAAGCTAGAATATGTCGTTTCATCATTTTCACGTCTTTAAAAAGTAGAAAGTGTCGTTTCAACATTTTCGCGTATTTAAAAAAAGGCATAGTGTGCCACTTCAACGTTTTCACACATTTAAAAAGTAGAAGGTGTCATTTCAGCATTTTCACATTTTTGTTCAACAAACCACCGACACGTTCCACTGCTGTCTCACAAATTCACGCGCGAAAAAAAAACCACTAGATTTTGATTCTAGTGGTGATGTTTATCCAAATGGATAGCGAAATGGCGCTCTTTTGATTGGTCAACCCACACCAGCGCCCACAACAAATACTTTATCCAAACAAGTACCCAAATGGGGAGCGAAATGGCGCTCTTTTGATTGGCTAACAACATTGACTAACAAATAGCCAGTTGTTTTGCGAATTAGTCCGTTTGCTCACTATTTTCAGTGTTGTCTCTCACTTCAATGTTTTTTGTGACCATACGCGTAGGAGTCAATACCATTTTCTAAAAGGTATCGTTTGTCATCAAAACAGGATAGCGACACTTTATTAATTTCGTAACTACCTAGCTGATGTTTGACACTTCTAATGGTCTTCATTGTGTGTCGCAACTGTTTCTGCTCGAGTAACACACTTTTGTAATCTTCGTGTCTGATCACTTTTTTAATTATATTCTTTCTAATACCTTTAGCGGTTTTCCCACCACCTCCACCCTCTTTCAAATAGCTGTACATTTTACTGCGCAACCCGACGAACTCGACAATTGGCGTTCCAGCGCACTCGTCCTTCATCTTCCCAATAACTTTCTTATTCTCTCTAAAAAAGAATGGGCTGTCTGCAGGGTAGTCGCTATTGTCGAACTTTTCGCACTCCATCATAAAGTCGGAATAAACGTCGTCAGTTTTGATTGAGTACAACAGACTGTCAGTGTCAGTGAAGTGCAATCTACAGGTGTCGCTAGAGTACTTTTTCATAATATAATTGTAGTGAAAATTGTACATCAACGTTTTACTCAAGTCTAGTATGCACATACCCACATATGCAGGTCTATTTAGTGTCAGCGTTTCTTTAACCTTATGGACAGCAACTAAGTTCTCGCTAAATATTTTGCAAGACACAAACGTTGGCTTCGAGACAAGCTTTTCTAATTTCTTCGCAGTGGTCACTAACCTCACGTCCACACGCTTCCTCAAGTTTTCCATCGTTTTTCCGAACACACTGTTGTTCATCAACTTGAAGAAATCCTTCTCGAAAGCGTTCTTAGCCGCGGTTCTTTTGACTGTGTTAAAGTCAATGTACTTGCCCAACCACTTGGACTGATCAAACTGTAGGACCCTATGAACCTTTTTGATTTTTAACCCAAGATCCATGTACAACTGCAGATTTCCGTAGTGACACACATACTTTTTTTTGTCCATCAAATTAGTCACCAGCTTCTTTACACCACCAACACTCACGTTAAACTTATTTTTGATTTTCGTGCAGTACTCCGACAACATGTCAACGGTTATCTCCATCTTCTCGGGAGCCAACGGGTAATCATTGTGTAGGTCATGCAAATGGTCTGGATACTCCAAGTCGACCTCAAGCAGTAAACCTTTTTTACTATTGTTGTGATACTCACGCAGATTAACTTTTTCTATTTCTTTCTCAGTCAACCACTTGAAGCCGCCCGTGGGTAGACTTCGACTCATCGCCCACCCATACAAATTGTTGGCGTCAAGGTACATCAAATACTTCGACTCTCGCTCTTTGTCATACCCTTCCATATACTTATTATTCGCCACGCCATGTCTGTTGCATATGTAGCTCACACCACCTCGCATACCTAATTCTACGAACTGGAACATGTCGATGTCGGACAATAACTCAAGCTCCACTCCAGTCATCTTCAGCATGGCATCCCAAGCCAATCCAGGCGACGTGAAATAGTGACACGGGTCTAGTTTATACTCGCGATGGCATGTCTTTCTAAAGTTCTCAAAAACGTCGGCAAGCAAGAGCACATCGCTTTTCAAATACAGGTCGTGGTACTCACCCATATTTTTAACGTCGAAGTAGTCCCACACATCGATGGCGCGCTCGTGCATTTCCTCCGTGATGTGCTCATCGTTCAGAACGCTGTAGAAGTCCTTTTTGGAGGGTAGCTCGCGCTCGTCGAATTTTTCAAAGGAGTCCATATAATCGTAGGGATAGACTCCCTTTCTTGTCATGAGTGCCAACCCCTCGTCGCGAAACACTTCTGACGTGTACTTGAAAGCGTCCCTTGGTAGGTTCTTCACCAAGTTGTCTAGACCACTACTCATGAACTGAAAGCTGTCCAAGAATACCAAGTTTTTTCCAAGCATGAACGCCATGTACTTCTCCATATTGTTCGGTATCACGTTTATGTCTTGACCAAACTTACCAATCTCCTGCATGATAAAATGACTATCGTAGCCACGTAAGTTATGAAAGATCACAGGAATTTTATCAGTCAACTTAAAGTTCACGTTACAATCGCGATGTGCAGACCCTCTGTACTTGCCTGACACGTGACAGTGGTCTCTCACTCTAACGTCGGCGCTAGTGTACTCAACGCTGCAAATATGACAACTCTTAGCCTCGTCGAAATTCTTCTTATCGTCGTCAGTCAGCACCATTTCTTTGTTAAAGTGGCTTTCAGATGTTTCTTTACAATATTCAACAATTTCTAACATCTCCCCAATGAACTTATTAACTGCGTTTTCACCACGGTACACTTTCACTGGCTTACTGTACTCGTTGTCGTAGCAACAAACTAATTTGTACCCATAGCCACAGTCAACGTGTCTCTGGTAAGCATTTGTGTAGCTACACTCGCTTGATGGTGTTGCCGCATGCACCTTCTGTGTGATAGCCTCAAAGTCTGCGTACACCACAAATGGTACATTTAATTGTCTGCTAAAATTCTCGTATTTTACTTTCGCGCCTTTTTGTGGCATTTTAATAGCTTGCTTCCCATTGATGATCAAACATACTTCAATATGGCTTTTAAGCACGTCCTCTCGGGTGAAGCACTGCAAACAATACCTACAAAAGTGCTTTCTCGCCTCGTGCTTTGTTTGCCTGTGCATGAATTTATTAAAATCGCGAATGTAGACGTAGTGCTTGTTACCTACGTCATTAGTTATCAACAGTAGGTCCATGTGGTCAGGGTACACCTCCTTAGAAACACACACAGGGAACGGCTGCTTATTTTCGTACCCAAAAACATTAATGCTAATTTCGTTAGCCTTTTCGATCTTGTTGTAGTCTTTGAGTGTGACTGGGAAGTCGATTCCGTCATAATTCAGCTCACTGATATGGCTAGCGTACTTCGACGTTCTATCAGAGTTTTTTCCAGCAGGGAATTTATGTGCGAGGTGACACCATCTAAAGCACTCGTTGTCATCACCGTTATTTACGTTTATCAAACCCTTCTTACTGTTACGCAGCTCCTTTGGCAACGCAATGTAGCTACTCCCACGCAGAGGTCTGTAAATAGCGATATTGACGTAGTGCGCATCTATTTTGTCGATAGTCCATCCAGACCCCTCAGATAACCACCCAGCTATCCGCGTCAAGATCTGTTCCGACCCACGATTGGCGACACCCTCGATGTCACGTTCATTAATGACGACGAACGTTTCGCTGTTAAAGTAGGCAGTTTTGTATGTGGTCTTATCGAGTTCTAGAGCCTTCTCAAAAGTGACCTTGACTGTCTCTACCACTTTCATTCCGTTGGTCTCACCTAGTTCACGTCTCAAAAGGTTGATGACAGCGCTTCTACTACCGTTCACCTGATTGATGTCTCTATCGTTAACCACCTCGACTCCATAAGACCTTGTGAACCCTCTCAGTGCTCGATCCAACAGCCGTGGGCTATGGTCTTCAACTGTGGGTTGTGCCCCCTGGTTTCTGACAAGACGGTTGTGTGTCCGACTACCAACGTTAACTCGCCTGTTTGTCAG
Source organism: Chrysogorgia sp. JL179-B06 (assembly GCA_035772405.1). Lineage (NCBI taxonomy): Eukaryota > Metazoa > Cnidaria > Anthozoa > Scleralcyonacea > Chrysogorgiidae > Chrysogorgia > Chrysogorgia sp. JL179-B06. The sequence goes on from JAYKKM010000114.1 coordinate 1,498,512, forward strand.
CGGGTTAATAGTACTGACACTCGTCGTGTCGCTAAAAACACCATCTCTAACAAGTCGATTGTAGACTCGCCCATGAACGTTGACTGCTCTACCTGTTAGTGGATTTACAACGGCTGCACCATTTCTAACAAGTGAGTTTTCTGTGACGTCACCCATGGCTTCTATATACTACACTTGTTTTTTCCTAAACCACTCGTCGTAGTAGTTGTCACCACTTTCACACCATCCCAGCTCTGGGTACACCACCCCAAACAGATTGTTGTCAAACAAGTCTTTCACCTTCCCGTCTTTGAGGTCTGACACCTTCTTGAGCGTCTCGACTCGTCTTCTATGACACAACCTAATAATGTAGTATCCGTATCTGCTGACATTTCTACCCTTTATCAAATTGTATGAGTGCAGCACATTGACAACTTTCAGGAAGTCCTCTTTTATCAACTCAAGGTGTTCATACTTCACAACGTTCCGTAGTCTCCTCCCCATCCACCAAGACCGTTTGTGAACGCTTTTTAACCGAGTGAGTCTCATGTCGCTGTAACTCTGAGTGTAGCCCCATTCGGTGTCGCCACACTTTGGACACGCGTACCCACCGCAGTCAGTCAAACGTTTCACAACGTCACAATCCGAGCAGTAGTAAAGCCTGAAGGTGCCTCCACACTCAATTTGCGTCTCACTCACGATTTCGTCAATTGTGTAACCATAACTCATCTGCCTCATAAGTTTGTCCATCACTCTTATACTACTCCAACATTTTTTTCACCGAGTGAGTACCCACACCGCTATCCCACTACCCAAACCTAGCGCGCTAACAAACAACAATTGGTATTCCTCCATTTCCGCGCTCGGTTGGTAGTAATCCGCAACCCTCGGGAGGTTAGTGAACACTCGTCCGCTGTACTGTATGGTCATTACGCTTCTAAGTTCTTCCAACGCGTGGTTTGTGTCATTGATGTCAGCATTAGCGTCAGAGAGCTGTTGTCGCAAACGCTGAATCTGATCTTTCTTAGCGACTTCATTTTCATACCACACTTCTTTCGCACTGGCTAGCTGTTCCAACGCGTGGTTGTGCCTTTTCATCTCAGCTTCATAACCTGTGTGATTAAACTTTGAAAACATAAAACCAGCGCCTGCAAAAGCCACTGCATTAAATATCCCTCCAGCCACAACGCTCACCATTAACTTACATTGATTTGAATGGATCTGTCGGTATCCACTTTTTTGATTGCATCCATTTTACTAACAGCGTTCCTGCACCAACAGCTGCAGCAAGTTTCACTGTGCCTTTAACTGTCTCTGGTGTTCCCAATGGTTCTCCCAAAGCCTTTTTAGAAATCATACTCACCACCACAGCACCAGTCGTAACAAGTAGCGCGTCGTACAGTTCGTTCATAAGTTCTTTTCGATCGATCGCGGACATATATACATTGTCGTGTGTTTTGTTTAAGAATCAAATGTGTCAAGTGCTGGACGACGAGTTCTACAACTTTCTGACACAGCTGGTGCAGTACTCACAGGCTCTAGTCGTGTCTCTTTTTCACTGCTAATTGTGTACCATAACGAGGCACCAGCAATGATAACACCAAGTGTTCCAACAATGTAACCATAGCTCCACTCACTACCCTGTTCTTCGTTGACTATCATTTCACGCATTTTCTTTTCTTTCGCGGCTTTCGATATCTCAGCCAACTTTTTACCAGCAGCGACACGCTTTGGGTCCTTCACCTTAACACTTTTCACATCAGCTGTGATCTTAGCGTCAACAGCCGTCTGTGAGTCTTCAACCATCTAATACACTATCACGTGTTATCTTACTCACAGTTGACCTCACAGGTGTCTCACAGATGACCTCACAGGTATCTCGCAGTTCCAGACCAAACGCACTAAAAAATTAGGATTTTTTCTGAGAGTATAACATAATGACTCAAGTCCAAGACATCGCAGAAGAGATGACTCAAGACCAAGCCCGCCAAGAAGAGGAGATCGACGCAATGCGGAGAATGTCCTTTATCAATGTGTCTACCCCACAAGGCGCCTCTGGACCCAACGTCTTAAAAGGGTACTCGCAAGTCTTCAAGTTGTGCGACCCCGATTGTAAAAACGAAGAGGTGTCAAGACGATTTAGTACTCAGATTCTCTACACAAAGTTCGCTCATGATGCTTGGGTTGGACTTGACGAAGTTAGAGCCAACAGAATGGTTAGCGCACTATCCAAGATGATCCCTGTGTGGTGCTACCCACCATTCAGACGTCTTACGCTAGCGAGTGACCACTACTTGAGCAACCCTTGCGAGTCCACCGCTACACTACTCGGTAACTACCTCGAAGTGTTCTTGGCGACCCTTCTATGGAAACCATGCTCAACCAAAGCCAAAGCGTGGCTACACCTCGCCGCAAACTGTGACGTTAACGTTTGTAGGGTGGGGTGTAATGAAATACTGGGTGTGGACGATATCGAGGACCACGCGTTCTCAAGCCCCCACCAGCATTTTTCGCGTGACATTGGGGAGTACGAGTGCTACCCATGCGGTGTGTCCACCAATAGCCTAACGTGTCGCTCAAGACACAATAGCTCGAAGACTCATCTTGAAAACTTAGAGCTTCAGCGGATATTCAACAACGAGCAACAGTTGCCGCAAGAGGGGAGAGCGTTTCTCTTGAGGTATAGTAATCATGAAGAAAGTCGGTAGACTAGAAATCGTGATTGGTCCCATGTTTGCAGGAAAAACAACAGAGACTCTCCGCAGGTTAATCACGTTAAGTAAGTCAGGGCTCAAAGTCCTCTACATGAACAACACAGGTGACACTAGGCGAACTGACCACGCGTTCTCCACACATCGTCAGACCATTGTTGTCGGATCAGACAGTTTACCTGCGAAGTTAATCACCAACCTCCCGAGTTCTTCCGAGATAGCTGACTATGACGTCATTGGCATTGATGAGGGCCATTGGTACTCTGATCTGTCAGTTATTCACGAATACATTAAAGCTGGCATTCACGTCATTATTTGTGGTCTCATATCAACGGAGCATTTAAAAAGACTTGGTGAGCTCGACACGTTGTTCTCAGTGGCAGACGACATCACATTTCTAAAAGCGTACTGTGCCGTTTGTCGTGACACTTACGGAACAACCGTTGAAGCGTCATTCAATTGGAGATACAACCCAGGACCATCATTCGTTGGTGGTGCTGAGCAATATCGCGCAGTGTGTAGACGTCATCATCCTTCCACACAAAATTAAGGGTGTTCTCGGATACCCCACTTTTTTAAATTTAGACATTGGTCACATGAAGCGTCCAATGTATCGTAGAAACATTTTTTCACACAGTGGTCAGAAGGTTTGTGAAATAAAGAGAGAAAGTTTCGCAGATATTTTTTACCAAGTTAAAAACGTCTTTAGAAAATGCTAGAGCAGTTGTCACCTCAAGTGTCGTCTCAACAATGAGAATGAGTGCTAATTCGACTCGTCAGTCACTGTCTAAAAAGTCTCTTTACAATAGCGTCTCTCGTGGTTACTCAACGCTGATTTATTTTTAAATTTACGAAGGCAGTGAGAGCATTGAAACCCAACGTCAAAGAGATATTTTATCACTGTGGTGATAGCGTCATCGTATGAGTCGCACAACAACGTTAGATACCCAGCGGATTTATATCTGAGCAACAGAGACTCCTGCTCTTTGGACGTCCTACCTGTGCCACCTGGGTTCTTGAACTCAATCACAAGCCCGCTGTGCTGTCGGTTCGCATTGGCAATAATCAAGTCAGGCGTTCCACGTTGATAACCTTTTTTCCACGAATTTATTCTTTTACTCGAGGTGTCTTGATTCTCACCACAAGCGGCTATCAAAATAGCTTCTGGATAATATTTCCTAAGAAAACCAACGACTTTCGTATGAAGGTCGAACTCAGTGATCATTTTAAATTGATTGTGTTTGAGACCAACGTCAGCTAAACTTTTTCTAACGCTTGGCAAGACCTCTGAGTGCACCCACCTTCCAAAGTGTTTCGCGCGCTCCAATTTACTCGAGAACGTCAATGAGTAGACCCCAAGTTCGTTGATAAACGAGGCCTGCTCTATCTTCATTTTGCAATCAGGTTCGACGTGGTCGTTGACTGCATCTTTTGGTCGAGCGTAACCTAGAGCACTTGCGACTTCTCTTGCTTTGAACCATACTTCACCGTTGTCCATGACCGTTGTGATTTGATGACCATCGAAGTCGAATAATCGAAGCGCTGTGGAGGTCATCACTATATTATAGTCTCCTACAAAAAAACTACTCGACATAGGTGTCAGGTTTTTTATAGATCTGGTTTGTTGTGTACCAATGCAGCAAATACGTTTTATTAGTCTTCAGTTTTCTACGTCGTCTGAAAAAGTTTCTAATGTTACGAACCAGCTTTCTAAGCCAACCCATCACATAACTTAGGTCACGTCTCCTACCACTCCCACAGTGTCTGATTCTGCGGGTAGCATAATAGGTTCGCCGTAAGTCTTTTTAGACCTCATACCAATCTCAGCGTGGAGCTCGAGAGTGACGTCACCGCGACCAAATGATCCACCAGCTTTGAACATGTGATCAGTCGTCTTATTTATTTTGTATATTTCACGTTCTTTTGAAACACATGCTCCCATTTACTTTACACCATATTCCTTCATCATTTCTCCACCCATGATTATGATGTCTCGGTTCGTCATGTAACCACTCACGATTTTCACACCGTAGAATTCTATCAACGATGGGTGTGCATAGGGCGCTAGTGGTATTCTTGGTCGATGTATTCCAAAAATTGTTCCGTAGGGTGCGCCTATCTTTTTCATATTTGCTATGAAGTCTGAATCGGTTGACTTAACGTTGTTGACTCTGACATGTGAATTGCTCATTTGCCAGTGTATCGATATCATATGCATTTTTGTGAGGTCAACACCACTCGGAATAGTGCATACTTTCTCCATCGCTGGGATGCTACCACCATACGCGAGCTTGTTGGTCACACCAGTCTTGTACCCTATGAACTTATCCCAACTACCATCGTCGTTTGATATAATTGTCTCCCAATTTGATCCAGCGGTTCTCATTGGTAACCTCACTACGACAAAAATGGAGAGATCACACCATTGCATACTTGGACAATTAAAATGGAGACCTGACTCAAGTGGGATTGGTGTTAACACGGGGGATAGAAAACTTTGACTCACACCGCTGATGCCGACAATAGGACCATAAGCTAGGTTGTTTTGCACTAATTTGCTTGTTTCACCAATAGCTTTCACTTTGTTTGAACCATTGGTGTGAAATTCCACGTTTTTCAAGGCGTGTGTGCTAACGTTGAAGTTGAGCACAAGATTATAGGACTGACTCTTGAGGAAACCTGATAGTAGTTGGTCTAGAGTTCTTTTATTGGCAGCGTCTGAGTCATCGACTGGGTCTGCTACGTTTTTTATCGCTGAGCCTTGCATGTCTATTATTCCAGACATCCTTCCACCGGTCGCACTTAATTTAGGATCTTCGTCCAGATGTCTTTTCGTTCTCTTCAGTATTTTATCGTGAGGGTCGTCAGACTCATACCCATAGTTTAGACTCATTACTACTTCAAGGTGTATTTGGTTAGTAGATAGCCAGAGACTGCTGAGAACCCTAAGACTATCGCCAACGTTGTCGTGGTGTCTGACTCGCTTGTGGGAAGTGCTCCTCTCATGGGAAGTGGCGCCGCACTTTCTTGGTAAACTTTTTTAGCCACGAGATTACTTAGCGTCGTCACATTTTCTTGGTGAGCTTTTTTCTTCACGGTTGTTGGCACTACTAATGAGTGAGTCACCACATTTTCTTGGTGAACTTTTTTAGCTGTAATTGTTGGTGTTGTTGCATTCAAGCTAGTGTTCACCCCAAATTTCATAGACTCTGTGGCAATCTTTAATAAGTTGTTGTACCCAGCGATTTTATTCTTGAGTATCACCACGTTACTTGGCATTAACCATGTACTTGGCGACACTGCGAGATTTTGGACAACGTTGGTGTCTCTAATCGATTTATTCATGTTGAGAATCCATGTCGATACGTCGTACTGTATAACACTGTCAGAAAACAACTTGCGGAATTCTTGTTGGGTCTCTAGACTTCCTGCAGAACCACCAACGACTGATACACGTGTTCTCGCTTGCGCACCAAGTGTGGAGTACACAAAGGACTCTATGCTCTGATTTAGATATTGCAGTCCAATGTTGGTAAAGCCGTCTGACAATCGCGCGACATATCGTTTGTAATCGTTCTGAACGTCGTTGAGTGTGAAGACTCTGGATTCACCTGTTGTGCCATCGCTCAGGACTTTATTCTGGTAGTAGTGCCTTCTGGGGATCTTGGAAATCTTACCATACAACTCATAAGCGTTGAATTCTCTACTTATTGATTTCATTGTCTCACCACCCTCCATTCTTCTAAGAAGTCTTCTAATGGTGAAGTACAAATGAAATCTCATCACACTTGTGACCACAGGATGGACTTCTTGTGACACTGATAAATGTTGCAATGACACCCCACAACAGAAACTCGCACAATACGTCGCAAACACAACGCGGTAGTAAGATTCGTTGTCATCCCACTCTGATTTTGTCTTCGACGTGGTGACTCGCAAGACTGGCAGCTTTGACATGAAGTAACTGTTTTGGTTAACAAAAACTTTAAAATTATTCACTGGATAATTTAACACGTTCTCTGTTGGGTAACCGTCCCAAAGCCCCCAGTGGTTTTTATGACCTTTTGGCAGTGGTTGGATAGTCCCACCACCTTGCCATATTATTGGGAACTTGCTATTGTGTAGCCACCTCCACATTTTTTTATCATTTTTGAAGGTCGCGCTGGTTATGTCTGTGCTGAGGATGTCGTTGTTTCTGAAATACACGTCGACACTCATGATTTTACCATCTTGCAAAATATTTGGATAGAACTCAAACTTACTTAAAGTAGCGTGGGGGTACTTTTTGATGAGGTCTGCCTTTGCGTCGTGTGCAGCCTTCGATGTGTTAGCCATCGCGAGTTTGTAGTGCTTTCCATAGTACTCACGAAGGGCTTTCTGCATATAATATACCATATGTTATACATAATGCGAAAGTTGACGGTATTCATTGAAGGCGCAGAAAAAGTTGTGTCCTTTGACAACAGTGTGATGATCACGCACGATAACCCATGCATTATGGTCAAGACAGCCACTGTGTTTTGGAACTATCATAACACGACAAATAACGACAGCGTTCTGTTCATTACGCTGGATAGTTCTTATGTTCCCCATCGGGTGGATATTAAAGTGGGTGAAGGGCACTTTAGCTTCGACACATTGGTCAAAGTTTTAAAACACAAGTCTAGCGAGCTTAAGGCGGATCTTAAGATAGAGAAACTAACACCCACGGGTAAATGTAGGGTCATGAGTAGTGTCCCAGTCGTGTTAGAGACTATCGGGCCTCTACTAGGTTTCGCGGAGGGTGAGGTTATTAAAACTGGCTCACAGTGGCACACTAGCCCAAACGAGGTTGATATGTACAGAGGTCTGAAGTACATAGAGATCTCATGTGATATCGTTGACTCTGATAACAATGTGGGTACTGATGGGAAGCGTAGTAATGTGATCACGACGTTACCAATACCCACCGGACAGTCTTTGAAGGGGTCAGTTCAACGTCATGTGGACATTGAGTCAAAGGTGGGTATTAAAAAAGGTGTTTACTCAAGTATGACGTTTCGTGTCAAACCAAATAATGGTAGTCTCAAAATTGGCGCGGTGCTATTGGAACTGTATATTGTGTGAATTATATGGAGCTTGGTGTGGAAACAGAACAAGGGTTGAGAGATATTTACTATAATCCTAAGACAGGGTACAGTGGTGTAGAGAAATTGTATCAAAGTGCATTAGGAGACGGATTGAAAGTGACTAGAAAAACAGTGAAAGAATGGTTGACAGCGCAGGACACCTACACTAGGTACAAACCTATTGTGAGAAGACATAAATTCCGCGCGACTTTTGTTGGGTTTCTTGGTGAAGAGCTCCAAATGGACTTAGTGGACATGAGCAAGTACTCAAAACAGAATGGAGGGTATTATTGGATATTGACAGGCATTGAAATATTGAGTAGATACGCTTTTGGCATTGCAGTTTATAGAAAAGACACTAAGAATATGACTAAGGCTGTTGGAAAATTGTTGGTTGACTTTAAAGATCGGTTTGGGACCACGCCTAAGTTAGCGCAATTTGATGACGGACTTGAGTTCTACAACGTTGGTGTGAAAAATTTGCTGAAAGAACATGGTGTTGAATATTTCAGCACTAAGACCGACAAAAAGGCTGCTGTTGTTGAGCGTTTTAATAGAAGTCTGAAGAGCATTATGTGGAAGTACTTTTACACCCGCGGGACGTATAAATGGATTGATGTTTTGGATCAGTTTGTGAGCAATTATAATAGCAATGTGAATCGAAGCATTATGACGAAGCCGAAGGATGTTGATAAGTCAAATGAAGGTGAAGTGTGGACCACTTTGTTTGGTCACCAATTTGCAGACAACCCATTGCCAAAGTTTAAGGTTGGTGAATCGGTGAGAATTAGTAAATACAAGAGTGTGTTCACAAAGGGCTATGAAGCCAACTTCACTGAAGAGCTGTTTAAAGTGGTAAAGGTTATTCGTGGTGATCCGAATGTGTATGAAATTGAGGACATAAGTGGTGAACAGATTATTGGTAAATTTTACGAACAGGAATTATCACTGGTTAATAAGAAACCTAGTGACGATGTGTACAGAGTTGAAAAGGTGTTGAAAAGAAAGAAAGTCAAAGGGGAGAAGATGGCGTTGGTCAAATGGTTGGGTTATGAGAGCAAACATAATTCGTGGATACCAGAGAGCGATATTCAAAATGTGAGCTAGTGTAATATGGCTGAAAGTGGCTTCGACAACCTTGAGATGGGTAGCTCTAACGAATACAAAGATGTCGCCGACGACGAGCTAAAGTATAGTCTTGAAAAAGCCACTAAAGATAGTGAGCTAGCTTGGGGCGACCCAAACGTTGCAGTCAGTGAGAGAGTTAGACTAACTAAAGTGAGGAGTGGGCTGGCTCGCGAACATGGTAGAAGGGAGCGTCAACGCGTGGAGGAGGCCTTTAGCAATATCGAGACGCGGATTAATGACAACGCAAAAGACTACGAAGACGTTGCGAGGAGTGTGCCATTGTTAGACACCACACACGTAGAGTACGTCGACATACTTGGGCTAACACCAATCGAGAACCGCGAGTTAAATGCGCTACTGAACCCAAGCGAGAGTGTGACGTCTGAGTCAAGAATAGGTGATACTGATACATTGCAAACACGAGTAGACTATTTTCGAGACTTGATAGACAAAGCGGGCGATAGAATGGCAGAGCTTGGTAAAAAAGATCTCGCGACTGTGGGGGGTGAAGAGCATATTAATCTAGCTGAAAGAGTGATTGGACTCATACAGGCTAGAGATATGATTATTGAACAGCGACAAATAGAGGAGGTTAGAGCGCGACAAGAGATTGATATTGACAGATTGCAGAAGTTCAAGAAGTGGGCTAGAGAAAATATGGTTGGGATGAGTGCTTTAGCGATTTCAGTAGCTGCAATTGTGACGACTGTTATTATCGCTGGGAGGACTAACGTTATGAAAGGTGCTATAGTCACGAGGTCGTTCGCGCAGGCTGTTAAAAACGCGATAATGAAGATGGGTCCATGGGCTGTTGGGTTGGCTAATTTAGTTTACGACGCGCTGGTGACAGGCGCAAAGGGTCTCGCTTGGTTAGCTCAAAATCTGTGGGTGTTTGCGGTGACATTCGCGTGGCTTGCGTATAATTATTTAAACTAGAAAGAAAATGTGATTCGTGGGAGTCAGAGAGCGATATTCAAAATGTGAGCTAATGTAATATGGCTAAAGGTGGGAAAGTTTTTGACGAGATTCAGATGGAGGACTTCGATAGACTTGATAGGTACACCGATGATCAAATAAGTGACGAACTTGAAAAAGTCACTCGATACTATAATTTAATCACCGACAAGTATGGCGATGATGGCGGCGACGACATGCCAGACACTGTGCGTGTCGAGCATGGTAAATTGCGTGAGAGAGTGGATAAATTACAGTACGAATATGATAGAAGGTTTCAAGAAGAAGAGACGCCATTTATCGACACTGACGATGGTAAGACGGTGACAATAAGGGGGACTAACACAGAAGTCCCAGCGGTAGAGTTTGTTGAGCAGGAACCGTATGGTGACGTCAATGACGAAAGTTTCAGTATAGCTTTTGAAGAGGAGGAGGAAATTAAGAAAAGACTGGGTGAGCTAAAAGCGTCCAACAAAGAGCTAACAGAAAACAATGTGAAAAGAATCAAGCTAATAAATAGGAAAATACGTAAATTAAACAAAAAGGGACTCGGCCACGATGACGCGTCAAGGGAAATAGTCAACAGGTCGTGGGTTACGGACTCGGGGGCTATTCTTTTCAAACCGATAAACAAAGATGGTAAATATGGAAAACCTAAACGAGTTCTAAAACCTGGGAAAAAAAAAGACTTGATCTACAGTACAGACGACAATAGTAAAAGGGCTATTGAGCAGTTCAAACAGTTAGTTAGTCAAATCCCTGAGAGCGCAGAAACAACAGCTGTCACAACAGAAGTAGCCCTAGATGATCCCCCAGTGATTGAGACAAAAGTGGACTACGACGACATACTTGGGTTATCGTCAAACGAAAACCGTGATCTGAATGGTGTGCTTAATCCAAGCGAAAGCGTGTTGCGTGAGTCAAGAATAGGTGACACTGGCTCGTTGCAAATACAAGCAGACTATTTTCAAAAGGCGTTAGACGAAGAGCTTGGAAGATTGGTGGAGCTCGAAAAAAAAAAAGCTAGCCAAAGTGGTCTCACGAGTGACGAAGAGCGAGAGTACGCTGATTTGCTTGAAAGAGTGAGAGGACTTGAGAAAGCCAGAGACAGAACCCTAAGACAGCGCGAACTCGAAGAGGTTAGAGCGCAACAAGAAGTCGACATTGACAGATTTCAGAAATTTAAGGAATGGGCCAAAGAAAATATGGTTGGGTTAAGCGCTGTAGCAATTTCAGTGGCTGGAATTATAACAACTATTATTATCGCTGGGAGGTCTGCTGTTATGAAAGGCGCTATGGCCACGAGGTCATTCGCACAGGCTGTTAAGAATGCGATAATGAAGATGGGTCCATGGGCTGTTGGATTGGCTAATTTAGTTTACAATATGTTGACGTTGGGTGCAAAGGGTCTCGCATGGTTGGCTCAAAATCTGTGGGTACTTGCGGTGGTACTTGCGTGGTTTGCTTATGATTATTACAAGCTAAAACGGTAGCGATAAAACATATGTAAAGGTATATGAACGTCACGTCGGCAGAGTTGAGCCCTGGTTTTAGACGAGCAACTATGGGCGGCATAAAAGGGGTGAGAACGCAGCACGTGATCACGTTGAACCCCAATAAAGTCAGTCCTGGCGAGGAACTTTACATTGATATACCAAAGCTCAAGGTTAGTAGCTGTTTGGTGCCTGGATCGTTAGGTTTAGTGTTCGACTTTAAGAATGCGAACGCCAAAAGCTGGTTCTTGAATAATGTTAGCAAGTTGTTGGTTGAGAAACTTGTTGTGAGACTAGCTGGGGAAACTGTGTATGACAACAATGGGGAAAATTACACTGGTGTTTATCGCGACCTTTGGGAAAGTGTCACTGCGCGAGACCAAATGATTGACTATGGTATTGGTGGTGAGAACTTGAGAAAGCTAGTTTCTAAGGATGACAGTGGTGCGACGAGTGGGAACGTCGCTAAAGTTAACGACGCGTTGATGTTTGGTGTGATTGGAACAAAGCAGCGAATAAAACTTGGTAAAATCATGAATGACCACGGGTTGTACGCTCCTTTTAGCATGAATAACAACTTGCAGTATGTGATCACACTTCCGAAGGCCGCAGACATCATGGTGGCGCAATCCGGTAGCGCTGTGGGTGGATACACTCTGGAGAACCTCGAGCTTGAGTATGAGACGATTGATAACCAGGAGCTCGCTGACGAAATAGCGTCGGGCTACGCAAGTGGTCGTAGTTTGTCGTATGAGCACGTCACGTTGATGAAAACCACCGAATGGGACAAAGGCACGACCATTGTGAACGAAAATGTCAATCTGCCAAGAAAAAGCATGAAGGCGATTGTGTTGCTATTCACGAATAAGGTGCGAACAGACAGCGAGGAGTTTCTCTACCCAAACATTGAGAGCGTTAAGGTCACAATTGAAGGTGTGCCAAATAGTGTGTACTCGCAAGGCATCCCAAAGTCGAAGTTCTATGCAGAAGCGAAACGATTGTTTGGGTTGGGTGAGGAACACGCTCAGTTCATGACCATACAGAAATTCTATAAAGATGGCTTTGCGTTAGTCATCGACTTGAGGAGCGTTCAAGATAATCGCAATATCGCCACTGGCAAGAACATTGTAAACACACAATCCGGCGTGCTTCTTGAGATCACTAAGAAAGTGACGACTGCAAATGTTATGTGCAGGGTGTTTGTGATGAGTGATGGGTTGGTCAACTTCGTGAACAATGGGTTGCATTCAATCGGGTATTAAATCAAACGTGGGTTAATGGAGACTCCGTTTAATATGTTAATCGTTGGTATGACAGCTTGTGGTAAGACACATTATTTGCTAGAAACACTGGAATCCGAGTATCGTGGTAAATTTGACTACATTGTGTTGATTTGCCCTACTTTCGAGTGGAATAAAGCATATCAAGATTGGAGATACATACGCGACCCCGACGTGTTAGCGATAGACTGCGCGCAAGACAGTGTCGACGCTGTTCTCAAGTGTGTAACAAATGTTTTTAAAGGCACTAACACTCTGATTGTGTTGGACGACTGTGCAAGTGGGCAGGACGTCAAGAATAGGACTAGTCAGTTGGTCAACTTGGCTTTTAGCGCGCGACATTTTATGCTGAGCGTTATTGTCATCACGCAACAACTGACGTCGATCGCAAAACCGTATAGAGAAAACATTAGTAAGCTCGTTTGCTTCTACTGCCCGAGCAGAAGTGATATGAAGGTCGTTATCGATGATTACCTTGGAAACATTAGCAGAGAAAAATCGTCGGCGATTGTGACCGCATTAAAAAATAATAAGTACGCTAGACTAGAAATCTCACTGCGCTATCCATACAGTCATGAAGTTGTTATTCCGCAATAAAATATGGGTATAAGTAATAGCGTGATGGTAAAACGCAAAAGTGAGGAAAATCCCACGATTGAGGAATTAGTTGAGGAGACTGACAACACTTCGACTGTGGAAGACAACATCGACGTTAGGAGATCCGAACTTATTAGACTGTCCAGTGACGGTGTGGTAGGTCAGTCCGAAGCGCACATTAAAAAAGCGTCCGCAAAGGTTATCGACAAGATATGGCACCAATATGAGTTGAAGAGAATGGAAATCGCAAACGCTTTTCTCACCGACTTGCTAATCAGCAAATTCGCTAGCTTACTGGATGGGTTGAACGCTATTGAAAATCCTGACGAACTAAATGACGAGCTGCAAAAAGACCCGTTACTAAAGAAAGACATTGAGAGCATTGTCGCGATTGTGACGCCGTACGTGCCTTTCTTGGGCTTGTTGTCGGGAGGAATCACAACGTCGAAATATGTGTACGATCACCACTTTAAAAGTGAGACACCCACTGAAAATAGTGAGCAAACGGACTAATTTGCAAAACGACTGGCTATTTGTTAGTCAATGTTGTTAGCCAATCAAAAGAGCGCCATTTCGCTATCCATTTGGATAAACATCACCACTAGAATCAAAATCTAGTGGTTTTTTTTTCGCGCGTGAATTTGTGAGACAGCAGTGGAACGTGTCGGTGGTTTGTTGAACAAAAATGTGAAAATGCTGAAATGACACCTTCTACTTTTTAAATGTGTGAAAACGTTGAAGTGGCACACTATGCCTTTTTTTAAATACGCGAAAATGTTGAAACGACACTTTCTACTTTTTAAAGACGTGAAAATGATGAAACGACATATTCTAGCTTTAAATTTAGCGAAAACAGTTATTTTAGTATTTCTTATCAATTGAGTAGAAAACATGGGAGGGGTGTTTAGAATGACTAATGATTGCCATAGTAGTATAGAGAGTGGCGGTACGAGTTAGTCAACGTCGATTGTAAAACATAAACACCAAAACATCGCTAAGTTGTGGCTCGACACAAATTTGGCGATGTTTTGGTGTTTATATTACGGTTGACGTTGACTGAGCTCGTACCGCCACTCTCTATACTACTTATGACATTTTCCCACTTGAAATGCTCTTCCCGAGGTAAATTCAAAATGACCAGGTACAGCACTCCAACAGAAAAATCTTTCCTGTGTTTCATGGGCTGTAAAAAGTCGAAATTTAACATCAGGCCATAATTTCTTGGAGAATTTAGGAAGTCAACATTGTTAAACTTAAGGAAGTCTTTCCACATCTGTCCATCATAAATGTCATTTAGCAAAAGACCCTCAATATGTCCTCTTGATCTCCATTCTTCACACTTTTGTGGGAAACCATTCTTTTGCAAAAGTTTTTCTAGAGTGTTTAAAATTCCACTATAGCAATAATTGACTGGGTAATATTTTATTGTATTGTCCTTTAAGGTCACCTTCTTCACCAGCTGCCCATTGCATGTGTGTGCTTTTCCTCTGAAGCAAAAAATATTTTAACACCTTTTGACAATATGCTGACCATTCATTGAGGTTACACACTCATTGTAGTTGTAGCATTTAGTGCACTTGGGGCAAACAACATATTTGGTAAAATTATTACGGTCCATATCCAGTAGTTGGAAAAACCAATATAAGTTCAGTCAAAATATCTGCATGTACATGGATGTTTAATACTTAAAGAATTGTAATATTAATCGGAGCAACCACATCAATCCATTGTCACTAATATGACATACACTCTGCCAAATCAAAATAAAGTAAAGCTGCCATCGAAGTGTTGAATTAACAAAATGTAGGCGTCTTTGCTTTGGTACAGGATCAGGTAGTGGTGGTGCAGAAAGGATGTCCTGCTGCAATAAAATCTCTGGAACATCGGTCCACACTTCATCCTCAGTATCACAAGTCTCTTCAGAATCAGTATTACAGTTATCTGAAGAAACATTGCTACTAGAATGTGCCGAGTCAACCTAACAATATAACAAGAATTGTATTAGCAGTGTAGGCAAATTGCCTCTCTGCAATGATAAAAATAAAATGTATATATACTAGGTGGTTTGAACCATAGTTATGTCTCGATCAATTCCAAGCGTGACCATCCCCCCTCGGGCGTTTGACAGGCATTTGACATTTTGGTGTCAGAGCATTGCAAATGCCCCACCGTGGAGTCAACTTAATGATACAAAATCCCCATAGATGCAAAATCCCCATCCACAGGCATATAAAAGTTTTCCAAATAAAAGAGCCAAAAAGCCACAAACTTCCCTCGAAATTTTCCAAAGAAATTGTGCCATCCGGTGCATCTGCCATCTTCTGAACTCAAACGTTTCGCACAACACATGGTGTACTAAAATAAACATGGTTAAATAGCGGTTGGCATGCAATTTTTGGGCATTTGTTTACGTTTTAAATATGCACGTTCGTTTGGGGCTGCTAGTTCGTGTACCAGACACAAATATTACATCATTGAAATATTTAGAGCAAAGGATCGGACTTCGTTTAATATGAAATGTGCCTACGAATTTTGGAAATTCACTGGCAACTATATTGGCATTGCCTCAAACTTTGTGACTATGCATTACCTCCAACTTTGTGACTTCTTTCAGCAGAGCTCCAAATACCCCACCCCGGGGACAACCTGTAAAGGCAAATGCCCGTCAAATGCCCGGGGGGCATGGTCACGCTTTGTGTTAAAAATTAGGCATTCAACTTTAGAATAAACATCCATTGATTGAGCATCCAAGTGGCATCAAATTTACTTAAACTCCCAAAATATAATTGTTTTGTTCTTATGGATAGAGTTGTGTTTGAATACTTTATAGATTTCTGGTCTTATTTGTGCCTGTATATTCTCAATGGGTATTGAATTGGATGGGTATTCTAATCTAACATTTCCCCGTATAATATCCTTATTATAATTATAGTTTTTTAAGTCTGACATGTCCTAATACATGTATGTCCTAATAAATGTATCTTTGTAGTGTTTTAAATTGTGGTATTTTTCCTTACAGAATCTATATCAACACCTTTTGACCAAATTGGTTTGAAAATTCAATTGGATGCCGTAACAATTGATGAAAATATAGGTACAGAACTCAATCTATGTTACCAGTATTACCTGTAGATAAATTTATGTTTGCTATTAACCATCGCACACCCAATTTGAGCCAAACTGGCTGTGTCTCTCCCCTCTACTGAATGAAATCATATGGCTTTATCCAGAATAAAATTCTAAATACTTGGCTTTAAGGGGTGAAAAGGTTAATTGTTAAAGGTTAATTGGTTAATTGTTAATTTTTATTTATTTATTGTTTTTATTTGTTTCATAATACAGTACCAAAATATGTAACTTTCTGCTGAAATCAAACCAACTTAAATTCAGTCGACACACACACACATACATGTACAAGACAACTCTTTGATTTATTTCCTTCTAATTTATGTTTATTTTAGATCAATCAAGTGGTTTGTTAACATCTTAATCCTCAGTACTAACAGAGCAATTCAAGGAATTGCATGATGCCTTGGAAAGTACAAGGACTTTTGCTACCAGTTTATCTGAGAAAGTGGAGCAGCTAAATGATAGCAATACAGAACTAAAAAACTCCATACATTCCCTGGAAACATTGTTTGTTTCTTATAGAGAAAAAGCTGCAACCATTATTGAGGAGCAAGACCAGACAATAAAGTTATGAAGACATTGTTGGATGTGGCAATCTTATTGGAGGACTTCTCTCTATTTCAGAGAGACAAGCAATTGTTTCGGAGATCCGTATTGTGAGAGGCATATTCGATTTAAGGATAAGAGATCCAAAGAAATCAAAAGACCTGATGGATTTCCTTGATCCCTCCCTCTTCCAAAATATACTTTCTAAGGTGAAAGCTCAATGTCCAATGCTTGTAAGCATTCTGGAACAGCTTGTCCTTTCAACCAATGCATCCCGTTCTATCAAGAAGACTCCAGATATGAAGATGAAAGCATCAATTCATTTGCTAGCATCTATACTAGACGTGCGTGACCAAAATGCAAGAAAGTACATCACTATTTTGTTTGGCTTGCTGTGTGTGAGCTTTGGATTTAGGATTGTCAGAATCACATTCTGTTTTGTAAGTAAACATAGCTTTTGTTACCTTTATTATATTAATATGGTATGTTCAAATCAATGGTGTCTAAACAAAGTCTGAAAGGCTTTAAAGTGTCTATGAAGTGAACAATTCGCTATTTTTTTTTGCTTTAGTGCACAAAGTAGCATGGCAGGAGCGTACACAGAAAATTTCAAGTAAATCTGCTGCATAGTCTTCGAGCTATCAACTCTCAAAGTTTGGCATACTCTCAAAGTTTGACAAAACAAAACTTTGAGAGTTGATAGCTCGAAGACTATGCAGCAGATTCACTTGAAATTTTCAGTGAACGATCCTGCCGTGCTACTTTGTTTTTCAGAGCAAAAAAATTATAGCGATTTTTTCACTTCATATTCACTACTGCATAAACAGCCATATTCTATTATTATACAATACTTATACAATCTCGATTGTGATTGGCTAAAAGACCTACAGACAATTATTGATGTCTTGCCACCTACAAAATATCAAAAATTGTCTGTAGGTGACGTAATTCTGTTTGCGTGCCTTACTTCCTAAACTCCTTAAAGGCTTCTACATTTATAATTGTATAATAAAACAATCATTGGATTCGGCTTGCACGCAATATCAAGAATTATCCATGTTATCAGCCTTTGGCCGATACATTGACCTTAGTCTAGATAATTCTTTATATCATGCTCTGTCTCATCCATTAATTGTATATTATTAGAATCCTCAAAATAAATCATGTTTAAGTGTGAAACTTTGTGTGAAATGTTTCTAGGATGTCTGTTTTACGAAAGCAGTTGGAGCATTACAAATTGCTTATCAAGACCAGAGTTACTCCAGAAGAGCCAGTTTTAACTTATCAGGACAACATGCAGATAATGAGGGCATCGTTAAGGCATCTCAGGCTCTCTAAATTGCACAAGGATAAATTAAAGCAAGGAAAAGTTTGGGATTTCACTGTCCGAGGTTGGCGTGCAGCCAATGTATCTGGCATTGAGAGTATGTTTAAAGATCCCAAAACTGCTGCTAAACCACAAGGTTATTACAATAATAATTATCTTTATTTAACAGGGGTTGATACTTGATACATATAAATATATAGTCAATCTGACCTGATTTCTGAATGTATGTGAACACATTACAGTGGCGGATCCAGGGGGGTTCCGAGTGTTCCATGGAATCCCCTTTTGTGAAGCCGAGCATGTTCTTTACGCTCATTTCAGAACTTTATATTTTTCTCAAAAGTGCCCTCGAAATGCAGGAAATGCTGTTTTAGAGACCCAAAATTCAAAAAATATTCGGGGGCGGCATGCCACCGGACCCCTACAAATGTGTCATCACTTACGACTGAGCTTGTAACCCCCTTTTTCAAAATCCTGGATCCGCCACTGCATTAGTGATGTATTCTGGAGCTCGATTATTCGGGATCTTGTATAGAATTGTTGATTCGCTAATTCCAAATCTGTTTTCAGAGTTTAAATCGGTTAAATATTGGCCGAGATAACGTTCAAACATTTCTTCGACGAAACGGGCTTTTGCAAATTGTGAATTTTTGCAAAACACAAACACACGGCCACGGCGTGCGAGGTCTGGGCACCATGGATGGGGAAATTCCCGTAGGGGGGGGGTAGAAAAGGCGGGCGAGGGGATACTGCTGATTCGTATTTCTAGTTAATATAAATTCAAGGCTGAATAGGTGCGGCATATGCGACGATCGCCCTTTTTTTGGTTATGATATTTTAATTTTTAAAACAACTAACAATGATGCATCGATATTATCGCAGAAAAACTAAACAGTGGTTTCGCATATCCGCATAATAGACACTGTTTCTTTTTGTAAACACATTGTCATCCACATTATATTTATTTTTGTTATATATATTAAATTGAAATCTTGATATAATTTGTAATACTTGAAGTGTTATGGACTGAATATCGCCGTCGTGTTTCATGTGTTCACTTCAGGTGGTTTCTATTATATGTCTCATATACTTTTGAGGGATAAGAAGGGGGAAACTCGACAGTTTACTCTCAGATGTTTGTAAATTACCCCTGATAAATACACCGATTTATGTGAGAAATGTATCATGCACGCAAATCGCTAAAAATGCATTTTAGCCTTCCAAAAATCAAAGTTTTCTAGGGGTGCTTTATCTCGCGCCCCCGTCACTTCTACTCCTTTCGATTGCTGCAACACATTTGAACATGCCGCAGTTGAAATTTTATCAATTAAAATAAAGACATGCAATGAAAAATTTGTCAAATTTCAGATAACAATCTTGAACATATGAAGATTTGGAAGGAGTTTTCCTTGTGCAACCTGCTCCGTAAAATGGATTTGGTATTCAACATTGTGCCCAACTCGAGTGGAAATCATTTACTCCGACAATGGAGGAACTTTCCAAGCTGCAGCTAAATGGCTCGAACAAGTGCGGAAAGATGAGAGGTTCCATGATTATTTGTCACGACAGTCAATCAAGTGGCGTTTTAACCTCAGCAAGGCCCCATGGTGGGGCGGCCAATTTGAGCGATTAATAGAAGTGTTCAAATCCGCCTTCAATAAGGTAATAGGCAATAGCACCTTGGGATGGAAAGAATTAGAAGAAATTGTGCTCGATGTCGAAGTCACTTTAAATAATCGACCCCTGGAGTATCTAGAAGATGACATACAATTACCTGTACTTACTCCGAATGCCATGCAACACCTGAACCCTAACACCATTCCTGAACTAGAAGTACATCACATTCCAGAGACAAAGCTAAGAAGACGAGCAAGACACATTGCCCATTGTAAGGATGTAATGTGGAATCGATGGACCAAGGAATATGTCCGTAACCTCCGCGAGCAGCACCGACACGCTGGAGGAGAGCAGAAAACTCATCTGTCAGTCGGGGATGTCGTAATCGTCCAAGGAGATCAGCGAAATCGTAATCAATGGAAACTCGGGATTGTGCAGGAACTTATCCGTGGTAAAGACAACATTGTACGTGCAGCGAAAGTGAGAGTGGGGAAAGGAGTCTTAGAAAGAGCAATGCAGCAGTTGTACCATTTGGAATTATTGTGTGACATATTACCAAAAGTAAAGCTCAACCCAGTGGCCCTGATCTTCAGACCAAAACGAGCAGCAGCAGCAGCGGAATTGAGAATACAAGAGATCGCAAGAGACGAACAGAATGCAATGTGACATTCGGTTTTGACAGTTTATTAAAACTTTATATCTATCAACAGTAATTTTAGAAACTAGTAGTTTACATTACAATAACATATATCTCCTACATCAGTATTTATGGGGGGAGTGTGTTGGGAACTGGGCGACCGGAAGTGAACGTTATAATTATGGCGCGGTTTGTTTATAATCTTTGTATGTCAATCAATAATCGAGTGAGGAAGAAGACAGCGTGAGAGCGTGAGTGAATAAACGAAGCTAAAACTTATTGTGACCTGTTCTGGATACGTTCCTACAGAGGCATTCAAGGAAATGCAGTGCATGACATCCATGGGACAAGACAGCATCGCACCCCACCCTCTCTTTATGACCAACTGAAGGTTGCACAGTTCGCTATACTGGAAGAATGGTTTGAAGAAAAGGGAAGAGAAATGGTAAAAAATATCCTTGGGCAGACAAAAAATTAAAAGAAGTCGAGTCTGTACTACCAGTATTTCTTAGATTATCAATAAGAGTGATATACATATATATATATATATATATTTCTACGACTCGAGCTCATGGTATAATTGTTAATATATATACACACACGCGCACACGCACGCACGCACACGCGCACACGCACGCACGCGCACACGCACACATATATACGGTACTTGACCGGTTAAGCGCCCATCCCCCTGGACCGTAATTTTCGCCAAAAGAAGGGGTGGGCGCTTACACGAACATTACTGACAAAAATAAAGTAAAACAAATAAAGCATTCTCTCTACTTAGAAACGTTAATTTGGCTTACTAACAACATGTCATTGGACACGCATCTTCCTTCATCTCGTTCTTCGAGTAAAAATTCAAATACTGCGTTGTCAACATGTGGGGATTTAGGGTTGCCTCCTTCGTGTAGTTTTTTTTTCTTTTTGTTCGAGCCAACATTGTTGAGCAAAAGGTTGTCGAGTTAAACTCCAACACACCAAACTCGTGTGAGGTTGCAGAAATGTTGTTTCCATTTATTCGCAGCCACTCTACAATTCTGACATTTTCTTCAACCATGTATTGCTTCATCCTGATTAAAACTATGAAATCTCTCAACAGTACTGCGGAATTATCTTGGGAGTTACTACGCGAGACAAATGATAAATCATAGTGAAATCGACAAGCTTTTATTTACTTATGCTGATCAAATTTTGCTAATTTTGATTGGCTAATAAAGTAGCGGACCTCTGCGAAGACATCGCATCAAAACCGACATGTTTAAAAATAGCCAGAAATTACTTTCAGCCAAAAAAGGGGGGTGCTTAACCGGTCAAGTACAGTATATTTATTATTACTAAGATATATTAGGCTATCACCACATCCTAGCAGTAGCGAAAAAAACAGAATGGCGACATGTTTTTTAAGCCGAAAAAATCTAAAAACGATGGGGTTTTATAAAGAAACCCTGAACTGATTGTGTTTGGCTATATAATAAAACAATTATACCATTTGCTCTTGTTGTATATGAACTAATAGCCAACTCGGGGCTTCGCACCTTGTTGGCTATGAGCTCATATACGACTCGAGCTCATGGTATAATTGTTAAATATATTACATATATGTGATATACAGTAGAACGCTAACTCGAACTCGCTTAACTCAAACTCCCCGCTACTCAAACTAAATCCAATTTCCTCTGGATTTAATTTACTCCGGTTAACTCGAACTCGCTTAACTCGAATTCCTCGCTAATTCGAACAAATTTTATTTTCCCTTGGTCAAATTTCCCCAGTTAACTCGAACTTTAATCTCGAAACGCGGATCGGTAAACCTCGAAGGCTTAAATTTGATAAGTCGAAAGCGTAAATTCGATTTAAACAACAACAGTTTGATCAATTTATACATACAGTATAGCTTCAAACGTCCATAATTAACAATTTGCTTCAATACCGTTACAACTCTGGTATTACTGATGTAGCTTATGCAGTTCGTTTTGTGAAATGTTTACATATTTCTCCTGTCCAGAGAACTTAAGTGTACATGGAACTTGCATGCTGTCTCCGTCACCCAGGTTAATGGATTTGCCGTTGATGGTAACTTTGCACGAATTATGAGTATCCGCTCGCAAAAAGTAAAAGATTGTTTTGGCAAAGCGTCCAGTTTTTCCTCGTTTTAAGTGTCCCACAACTCTCCCACAACTCTGTTACGATAAAGAACACACACAGCGTACGTGTCGACAATATTTGTTGGCTCCATTTTTGTTTCTAAAACTTCGCCCACTTTCGGTGTCATTCGTATTGATAGGCACTGGTAACCCTTGACGAAAGATTCGATTTCAAACGTGATCAGTGACGACTCCATTTGCGCTAATACTGTAGCTTCTTTACACGTATACAATGCTAACGATGCGATGCTGGATTGCTATGCGTCGATCCGGTGAGTTAAAATGTTTGATACAATGTGCATCACATTGAAATTCGAGAACACTTCAGAGCATTTTAAAGTGACAAGCGGAAACGCCAAATTACAACAGTGCTGTTACTCTGTTATTTGTGCTGATGTGCTGAAACAATGTCGGGCACAAATAAGCGAAAGTTATCCGCTAAAACATTAAGCGTCAAGTATGAAGCTCTAAAGAAGATTGAGCGTGGCGTTCCGAAAAAAGACGTCGCCGCTGAGTACAATGTTCCGCGCAATACCATATCCACGTTGGTTGAAAAACAAAGAAAAGATAATGAAGGCTTTCGAGGGCGGAAATAATCGTTCTTCACAGAAGTTGAAATCGAGAAATTATGACGACCTGGATCAGGCTGTTTACATGTGGTTTGTAAAAACAACGGACGAGGGAATACCGGTGAATGGTCCAGTACTTAAAGAAAAAGCTATACAATATGCTAAAGAGCTGGGCATATAAAATTTCAAAGCATCAAATGGCTGGTTTGAGCGATGGAAGAGTCGGCATGAAATAACTTTCAAAACTGTCTCTGGTGAAGCCAAGTCATGCACCAAAGAAATGACAGCATCGTCCCTTCCAACAATACTCTCAAACTGTGCTTTGAGACATATACAACGCCGATGAATTTGGTTTCTTTTATAGAGCACTTCCGGACAAATCACTGCAACTGAAATCTGAGACGTGCATTGGCACGAAGTATACCAAAATTCGATTGACAGGCCTAGCAGCTGGTAATGCAGTAGGTGATAAGTTACCGATGTTTGTCATTGGAAAGTCGAAGAAACCGCGGTGCCTCTCTAGGGTTAAAAATTTACCATGCAGATATCAGTCCCAAAAGAAAAGTTGGATGGATAGCGCACTTTTCGAGGAATGGGTACGCGAACAGGATCGCAAAGGCGAAGGCAGAAAAGTGGCACTTATTGTAGACAACTGCCCCGCACACCCCGATATACCAAATCTAAAGGCTATCAATTTGGTGTTCTTGCCGCCGAATACAACGTGCAAGACGCAACCAATGGATCAAGGCGTCATCAGGTCAATAAAGACATTTTACCGTGGAGTGACTGTGCGCAAGTACATCGATGCTTTGGACAAGGGAAAGTCGGCTACGAATTCCACCATTTTGGATGCCATGGTTATGCTTACAGGTGCATGGGATAGAGTGACAACGGAGACAGTTCAGAATTGCTTAAAGAAAGCTGGAATTGGTAGCGAAGCGCAGGAAAGTGCTGTTCATGACGCTGACGATCCATTCAAGTTTTTAGCAGCGGAATTGAGTCTTTAAGAGAAAGCTGCCCAGAGCTTGTCCCAGAGTGTGTTAACCCTGATGATGTTATCGAAACAGATCAAGGCTTATTAACCTCGATAAGCTTAATAACGGACGAGGATATCCTAGCAGAGTTTAAAACAGATGACAGCATAGAGCAGGAACATTCTGATGAGATAGAAATGCTAGATAACTGTCCTAAGAAACCTGCTCCAAGTGAAGTTAGGCAGTCGATTGACATCCTCACCATCTACAGTTTGTTTGTGGACGAAGGTGCAGAGGAAATTATCTGTATTAACCGAGCGAATTATGAGAAAAAGTCAGCAGCAAAGGAGCATCAAATATTATTTCGAAGAAATGCACATGGATTGACATTAGAACTGAACCTCAGTCTTAGGGATTCCTTGTTAATTTTCTTGTTTATATAAAGCACGGGTCTTTTGAAAGTATTAGATAACACTAGAACTATCTGTAAATTGCACCGTAGTAGCTCACAATTGTAAATGAACAATAAAACTACTATAACTTATTAACCTAATAAACGAAATTTAACACCACCCTCGTTAACTCGAACCCCCGCTAACTCGAACAATTTTTCGTTTCCCTTGAGAGTTTGAGTTAGCGGGGTTCTACTGTATATACATTTTAAGACCAAACCGGGACCAGTTGCGAAAAATGCAACTTAATGCTCTTCCGGATCCTGTGACTCTGCAATGCTAGTGCAGTGCTCTAACCACTGAGCTATGGATGCCATTGCCGAGAGCCTAGTCACAAGTTCTGTATATATAGGTGGTTTTGCCGGGATAAGAGTTTGGGTATATTACAAGTAATATTTGGTATTTCACTCAATTAAACTACATGTTCTAAGGATTTATGGTGAAGGAAAATTTCGAGTGTTGGAATATATACATTTTAAGACCAAACCCGGAATAGTTGCGAAAAATGCAACTTCAAGGCCTTCCGGCTGGAATTGACCCTGCGGTGCTCTGACCACTGAGCTACAGATGCCATTGTGGAGAGCTTGGTCACGAGTTCTGTGCCCTGGCATTACCACCACTATATATACAGAACTTGTGACTAGGCTCTTGGCAATGGCCTCCGTGGCTCAGTGGTCAGAGCACTGCACTAGCATCGCAGGGTCAATTCCAGCCAGAAGGCCTTGAAGTTCAAATAAGTCGAGATAACTTACCGCAAAATCTGTATGGTATTTACCGTGAGATGCATGTTGTGCATTTTGGAAGAATTATCGTTTATTTAACACTAGTGTCGAAAGTTAGCGATTCTTGTGACTCCGAAACAGTTCGAGAAGCTGTGGGTAGAACTGTTGAAGTTTTTAGACACGTGGACTTGGCGAAATATAAACCGGTGAAGAAACTGTCGCAGTTTAAACAGCTTACTTGCCTAGTTTTATTAAAGTGTTTATGAAACGAAATTTTTGACCTCGATTTTATTTGATATTCTTATAGTTCGTGCTTCGCTGATTATCGTGGTGCTGTTTATTTTTGTTCTATGACTTTGCAAAGTAGTTTTATCGACCTTCAAAGTTGATGATTTTTGACAGGTAGACGTCCGGTTCGTTGCGCGGCCAAAACAGGCCTTGTGACGTCACTGGTTGTACTCAGCGTGTCAAGGAACATAAACAAGTATAGCAGAATCACGGCAGTGAAAATAAAACGTATCGATAATAAATGCTAAAGAAAGTCAGAAGTGTCTAAAGAAAATCGCAAGTCTTGCTATTAAATCAAGAAGACGAAATTCACTGCTTAATCTTCATCATTAACAACAAAATAGTTGCGTCGAGTGATAAATCATCGGATTTTCACGTGTTTTCTTTTGAGCTGTTGATACTGACTGGAACTATGTATATTTACAGAAACGTTGGTAACACAAGTGGCTCATTTCCATTCGATACCGCGTGAATGTATGTGGTTTAAAACTTAACCTGTGGCCATGTGTAGATACATCTACTCGTATAAAGTCAGCTGTGCGCTAATAGTAAACGTGCAGCCATCCAATTAACACGCACAAGGTAGCTTTTTTCGTGGATCTAAAGGACTTAGATAAAAAAATATCATTTAATAAAGCAAGAACTACTAAATTCAAAACGATTGGGTCGTGTATACAGTACTGCTCAGAATTAACCTAATGAAAAACGCGTTCCGAACGCGTTCCATTCGCGTTAGGAACGCGTTCCGAACAATATACTTTCTGTTTTAATCTTGTCTAATGAACATATACCATGACCAATCGAGCAATCAAATGATCAAGTTAAACCCATATAGCAGTTTGCTAAAGTCGGAAATTAACGAACTTTTTCGATTAACCTGTTAACCGAAGTCACAATGGTGTTTCCGAACGCGTTTGGAACGAGTTCCGAACGCGAACGCAGTGTTAGGTTATTTCTGAGCAGTACTGTAGCTGTAAACCGTAGCTTGTTTTTGCCGACGGCCTTCACGCCATGTACAGTTGATTGAAACATGATGCAAAGCAAACATCTAAACTTAAATAATTGTCAGCCTATAAAATAAATATATATCACTTCGCATTGTTTTCTGTTTGCCAACAAATCGGTTTTATACATCAAGAATATGACACGGTCTGTGATGTGAATTACTAGTGTTGTAACTAGCCGGTACTCGCAGTAACGCAAATAACTACTATCCACACATTACTTAGAATGCCAACGCATGGCTGAACAGTTCTCTTGAAAGTAGGTGGTTATATTTCTGTTTTGGATATCTAAATAAAATATAATATAATATATTTATAGGCATACCAAGGGATTTTGTTTTACTTTCACACTGTATACTATTTGAGAGTCTATGAAAGCTGCCACAACAACAGTTCATCCGATATATGGACCATATGCGTCTGTCCGAGTTGCGACTTATGCCTCTCAATGTTTGAAATACGACAAGTAGACGCATATTAAACAAAGCATACAAACTGTATGATTACTGAACGTGCATGAACGACTATTCGCATCGGAAAAACGCAGTTTCAAGCTTATTATGACGAATCATATAAAAAAACCATAGTAAAATACTACAAGAATCTCCAGACGACTCTAACCAGTGACGTCAAACCGCAACTAATTCGGTTCCAGACCCCGGACGTCTTGCTACTCAAAATGCTCACTTTCAGACGAAAAATAAACTACTTTCTAAAACTCGGAGAAAAAAATGAATCAAACCACGTTATTCAGCGCGTCAAAAACTATAAGAATATCAAATAAAACAGGGGTCGAAAATGTCGTTTCATAAACACTTTAACGACATTGTCGTTATGGATGCTGTAACGTTGCTAAGGCCTGGTTTGAATATATTGGTTTTGAATGAGAGGAAGACATTAAAAAGTCATTAGTCTGCTGTGCTTCAACAACTTTACGCCTGATTTGAATATTAGGTTTGAATGAGAAAAAGTCATTAAAAGCTCATTAGGTAAAGGCGAATGCGTGGGTTCGAATTCGCTTCGGCTAACGATGATAAGCCTGTGTTTTACGTTAACTAGCAATGGACGAGATTTTTGCGACTCCAACGAACTTTGTGCACGAAAGACCGATACTGCTAAAGAAACGTGGTTCAAATGAAGTTTACGTCTATTCCGATCAGTTCTTTCAAGAGATGCGTATATGTATCAAACAATTTACTGATAGAGACAGGGTCAAATTGCTAGTGATTACATTAACCGAACCAGTATGTTGAAACTTATACCGATGCTTGTGGAGATTGTTAAGGAGGACACGTTAACTGAAGACATCAAGTTCTCGTTGTTAGAAGAAGAAGGGGCCCTGGTTAGACCGTATCTTTCTGCCAGCGGTGTTCACGGCAAAACGCGATTTAATATTGCCGTTGATAATTTCGAATGGGATCAAACGTTTGGTGGCTTAAAGCAGATCTCTGATGGAAACTCGTTTCGTTCACCGAAAAGGAGCTACCTCACGTGCAGAAAGTACTGAGAGAGATGTAACGAAAAATGGACGAGAGAAACATTCAGAAACCACCAGACATTAAAAAAGCGCGCATTACGTTCAGAAGGTATTGGAAGATGGTCGTTGGAGTGAAGGGAATGTAAACCACACGTTATATTAATTTTAGTGACTGCTTTGACTACGAATAATGTGTATTAGTGAATAAAATAAAATTAAAGTGTATTTTCATCGCTTGTTTCCGATAATCGGTTTTTAATGAGTTTCGTCACAATGGCGAGCCACTCGAGTCTGGTCTTGTTCTATTGTCTCGCTTGCGAAGATTGTTGTTACTATAGCCGGGCAAACATAAAAGTAGGGGTTTTCGTGAATATTTAATAATTGTGTTTATTGTTACGATGGACTATCTTCATGGCGAACCCAGTTCGAATCCGATTTAGCCGATTTTCAATCTTTGAGTTCGCATAATGACAATTATAGATTTG
This sequence comes from Chrysogorgia sp. JL179-B06, assembly GCA_035772405.1. Taxonomy (NCBI): domain Eukaryota; kingdom Metazoa; phylum Cnidaria; class Anthozoa; order Scleralcyonacea; family Chrysogorgiidae; genus Chrysogorgia; species Chrysogorgia sp. JL179-B06. Next base: position 1,527,136 of record JAYKKM010000114.1, read on the forward strand.
TATTGGTTTGCATCGACTGTTTTTCAAAATACGCATGAGTGAGACCCCTGAAGAACAAAACAGGACCTGTTGTTGCACGTGCGGTTCGTGATATATTGGATGAGGGACGCGTGCCAAAATATCTTCACACCGATCACGGAACACAGTATTTAAACGCCTCATTTCGAAATCTTATGCGACAATTCAACATTCACTTTTTCACGGCAAACACTGACATGAAAGCGAGCATAGCTGAGAGATTTATCAGAACGTTGAAACAAAAGATTTACTGTTATTTTACGGCCAACAACACCACTCGTTATATTGACATATTACAAGATTTGGTTTTTGCGTACAACCACAGTTATCACCACTCGATTAAAGAGATACCGGCCAATGTTACCAGAGAGAACGAATATCGAGTAAGACAAACTTTATATGGAGAAAAGCAGAAAAAAATCAAATTCAAAGTGGGTGATCTGGTGAAAATTAGTAAGATGCGTAGAGTGTTTGAAAAAGCATACAATCAAGGTTGGACAGAAGATAATTTTACTATCACAGAACAAGTTCCACGACACCCACCCGTGTACAAACTGAAGGACTTCGACAGAGAAGTACTTGGTGGTACTTTCTACGAACATGAGCTACAGCGAGTCACAAAAACAGATAATGTTTATCGCGTGGATCGCATTCTGCAGACGAGAACGAGAAACGGTCGTAAACAACACTTTGTGAGTTGGAAAAATTATCCAGCTAAGTTTAACAGTTGGGTTGATGAAAAGGATATAAAAAGGCTCTTTAGACTAAACCTCGTCGTTTAGTTAGGTGCAAACCGTCGAAATGCAAAGGTCAAAGGGATTTTTCTTAACTTTACCTAGCAATAGTTGTTTGACCACATTCCCTTCAAATACTGTCGCCAATTTTACAGTGAAACTCCCCGAATCCATTCCATTTCCTTGGAAGGTGACTGGGAAGTAGCGTTAGTGGAAATGTTATATTCACATACCTGGAGCACGATACGAGAGGGGAATCAACAAACATTTTTGTATAATCTTGGGAACAGGCGAGACTGAAAAAGGTTATGCGACCGGGATTATTGACAGTGGTCATTACAACACCGTTGCTGATGTCGTGCAAGCCTTAAACCGTTGCATGACGAAAGAGGCAAAAGAAAAGATAAAATTTTCATACGTTCGAAACAAGCAGAAAGTAAGGGTTGATGTTCCTAAAGTAGGTCTCGTTTTGCTGAATCGTGATATAGCCACCACGCTGGGGTTTGACCAAGATACACTGATTGAGAAGAAAACGATTAGTCCTTATGTTTCCACAATGTTTGTGTGTGCTGCAATCTAGTTAGCGACCAAATAGTAGGTGATAAACGGGTCCCTTTACTTCGCACTGTTAATATCGAACGAAAATATGGCGATATTGGAGTCAAAAACTTTGAGACGGTCGAAGTTGATATAAGTGACGACTCTGTAAGACGAGTTCCATTCCAGTATGGGCGCTCGATCTGTACACTTCATCTCAGACCAAACCACTCAAATGAAATGAAAACTTGGCAAAGAGGAGGCACTTTACCCATGTTTGTCGGAACCCGAATACAAGGAGGATATGGGAGGTTTCGTACACAACGCAGCAATGGTTTGGGTGGTATTTTAAAAAAGTTGTTTCGTAGCGCAGTACCATTTTTAATTCGAGGAGGGAAAGCAATTGGCCGACAGGTATTAAACGCTGGTATTAACGTTGGAGAGGATGTGGTGGCGCGAAAAAAATGCGAAAACTGTTGCGCAGACCCATGTGAAAGAGGCGGTCGGTAGTATTACAAAGAAGGTAATTAATCACGCGAAAGAACAACAAAGTACTCAAACTAGCAAAGGTCGCGGTATAAAACGACGTGCAAAAAATAAAACTGTCACTTTGAAGAAATCTCGCAAAGCAAACACTCCTAAATCAAAGCGCAAGAAACAAGAACATAACGATATATTCCGAGTATAAACATGCTGAGTCTGAAGGTTGCAACAAAAGCGAACTTGACCTATTTACAGTTCCGCCTACGCAAGTTACGGTTGAAAAAAGTACATTTGTCGATTATTACCCTGTATCTACATTGGGTGAAGATTCAGCCCCAATCGAGTTTTATGTCCCTGGCAATGGCGAAGATTACCTCGACCCAAGTTCGCATGCAACTCTGTATCAAAGCCAAAATTAAAACTGCAGGTGGTGATGACATAGGTGGGATAGCCACAGTCGCCCCACAGAACTTATTCCTGCAATCACTGTTTAGTCAAGTGAATGTTTCGCTCAACGACAAACTTATTACACCAAGTTCCTCCACTTACGCCTATCGTGCAATGATCGAAACACTTCTAAATTTTGGGCCCGCTGCGAAAAAATCACAGTTGACTACGAGTCTGTACTACAAAGATACACCCGGGAAAATTAACGCTGTTGATCCTAATGCCGAAGTTGCTGATGCCAACATGGGATTAAAACTCCGTAATAGATTTACAGGAACGAGTAGGAGTTGGACCATTATTGCACGCCGACATTTGCTTTCAAGAACGCTTGATTATACCTGGAGTGGACATAAAAGTGAAACTGGTCAGAAGCAAACCTGAATTCTGTTTGGTTGCGGGCAGGGATGACCCAGCCTACAAAGTGCTTATTGAACAAGTGACGGTGAGCCCTACGCTGCGTATGGATCACGAGTAGTACCTAGATAAAACGACAGCCAAATATCCGCTATCGAGAGTAGAAGTGAAACCCATTGCTATCCCTCAGGGGCTTTTGTCCTTGGACAGAGAGAACGTGTTTCTTGGTGTTTTACCAAAGCGCGTCGTCATCGCTCTCGTCAACAGCGTGGCATTTCATGGTAGTTATGTGGAAAACGCGTTCAACTTTCACCATTACAAAGTCACCCAAGTTGCTTTATCTGTAAATGGAGATACTCGCAAACCTATTCAAGTGAAATTCAAAACTAATGCTGAAGGGGAGTACATTCGAGGTTTCGACACATTGTTTTCTGGGATGGATAAAATGTATGCAGACGCCGGAAACCTTATCAGTCGCGAGGACTATGGCAAAGGGTACGCTCTTTACGCTCTAGATCTCACTCCGGATCTGTCAAGCTCTGAACATTTCAACCCTGTTCAAACGGGCAACATACGTCAAAGTATTCAGTTCGCACAAGCCCTGCCACATACAGTGACCTGTTTGGTTTACGCCGAGTTCGAAAGTGTTATTGAAATTGACAAGAGCAGAAACATCATCTTTGATTTTAGCACATGAATACGATCGCAATAAACGAAATCCTTAGAACCAACGTTTTGGTACGAAAGGTTTTTGGGGGTGTATACGCATCCGACAAGCTGCCCGAACACGTCGACAAGTATCTGAAAGCATATGTGGCAGACGTTGACTCAAGTGATCGACCTGGCAGTCATTGGGTGGCGTTTTATTTCACTAGCTCTGAAAAAGGAGAGTTTTTCGACTCATTGGGACAGAACCCAAAAATCTATGCGCCGACTTTTGTATCATTCCTTGGTAGAAACTGTTCTCAATGGACATATAATGACCGTACATTACAATCGCCGTTTTCCAATGTGTGCGGACATTATTGCTGCCGTAGGCAGCACACTAATCTTGACATGGGTTATCTATGTCTCGTGCCCAGACCTCTTTCCGCACCTATGTATAGTCAACAAGATCTCGATATATGTGAAAATTTCCTAGGTGGATGTTCAGTTTTATGACGTTTTGTGACGTGTTTAGTTTGCGTTCACATACTCCAGAGGGTTATTCGTTTTCACGGAAGTTGTACGGAATTAATGTTCGGAACTTGTCAACGCCACCACGAACATGGTATTTTCTGATCACGCAACGCCATGAGGTTCTCGAACAATTTCAATTCATTTCAGTTTTTCAAGGTAAGACGACTAAGATAGTTCTGCAGCTGTGTACTTAGTTTTTTTGTTTGTCTCGTGTGTACACGCAACTCAAATCAAACGAAGTCATTGTGCTCGTTAAAATCAAACCTAGCGAAGCCGGTGACATTTGACAGTTCTCGCCAAAGACAATACTCAATATTTACAAACGAAGGTTTGTGCCTGTTGCTCAACAAACTTACATCTGTGCAGAGAAAAACCTTGTCATTACTTTACCTGAAATGGGAGTGACAATCGATCAATATCGTGCCCGAATTGGTGGACACAACAACGTAAGAATCAAACAGGATTCAAGACCACTCGAAGAATAGAAACAGGATTCAAGACCACTCGAATAAAGAGATATAATCTTTTCTGGAACAACATTGATGTTAATTCAGTTGGTTGTAACAACCAGTATGCAAATTTTTAAACGATTTACATATTCAGTCATAACATGACCAGTTGCTACGGCCAGTTTCGCTACTGGTAACAACTATGGTATTACTAATATTGATGCAAATATTTTACTTCAGTGTATATTTATATTTTCCAACAGCAAGTGATAGTGAATATCATGTTACAATGTGTATGTTATTGTTGCTCTGTTGTTGAGAATGGCAAATGATGTCGAAGAAAATCCGGTCTCACAATATATGATGTTGTTCAACCTCGTACCCAGGGCATTTTGCCTCCACGGTGGAAGGTCGGCGAAAATGTCCCTGGGATTGGCTGGTCCATTCTATAATGCGATTGACTTGTCATAAAACTCCAATTAATTCAGCCGAGTATAATTTATTCATCTAAATCTGAATGCTGTCTTTAAATTGTACAGCAAATTAGAAGTGATAACTTTCACTACATTGGATATATGCTTCTTCATACCTTTTGTAAGAGATAACATGGATGTATGGTAAATTATTAATCTTGTTAGCTGCTTTTATGCCGACAAATGCTGACATGAACAACTCTGATTATTTTTCAATCTGAATGCTGTCTTTAAATTGTACAGCAAATTAGAAGTGATAACTTTCACTACATTGGATATATGCTTCTTCATACCTTTTGTAAGAGATAACATGGATGTATGGTAAATTATTAATCTTGTTAGCTGCTTTTATGCCGACAAATGCTGACATGAACAACTCTGATTATTTTTCAATTGTTCAGGTCAATAAAGTAGACAAAGGCAATGGAACAAAGACCACAAAAATTATCATATCTAAACACCCAGAAATTCTGGGTGACATGTGACCAGCTGATCCCAGGGCCATTTTCGCAGACCTTCCACCGTGGAAGCAAAATGTCCTGGGTACGAGGTTGGATGTTGTTGACCCAAGTAAAACGATTTGTGCTGATTTTAGACAAGGCAATACAAAACAATTTAAACAAAATGTGCAATAATACATTATCAAATAACAAACATTAATGCATGGGATTCATCATTCCTAAATGTCACATTGTGTGTTGGAAATAACCTTTATACTTGTATAAGAAATTATGTTAATAAAACCTTTTTGCTCTGATAAAATGTATTCTTTGCAATATAGTGACCCATTTGCCGGTGATTGGTTTATGGCAACTAATAATCCACCTTATTTTTTTGAAAATGCACTCAATATTCTATTTTTGGAGTCTCGGTTAAACTATCAACATTGCTTGCTAACTGTTGATTGCAACACTGTTGCAATTTTTAAGACATCTGAAGGGATGTGTGCTAATAACCGTTGAAGGTAATAAATAACCTGGTATTTCTCGATTTTGTTTTTTGGTTTATCAAGCTTTGGTAATTAATTATTGATTGAAAAAAATTTGTGACCATAAATGCGATAACAAAGCAGTTTCCCCTACGGTTCTACCCGCGCCTCTTTACGTCGCCAATCTGTCTTGTAAAATATTGGAATTTCTTTGAAATGAGGCAGCACTTCACTTGCGATAGTAATTTCTAGTTGTATTCATTATTTAGTATATCGTTGTAGGAAAATAGAAATGAGTGTTATTGCACACAAATTTACCAAAAATCTTGTAAACAATGATTACTTAGTTGCCAAGTTTGTAAGAACACATTTTACTTTGTCCGCGCCTCGTGCGTTGCCAGTCAAAACGTCCCCAAGTCAAAACGTCCCCGTGTCCGCTGGTCAAAACGTCCCCGTGTCCGCTGGTCAAAACGTCCCCGTGTCCGCTGGTCAGAACGTCCTCAACCGGTCGTTTCGACAACGAGTCGTTTCGCCAACTGTCAGTTCGCCAACGACTCGGGTCGATTCGCCATCGTTGTTACGTCAGTTCGCCAACGTTCCGGGTCGATTCGCCAACGTTCTTATGTCAGTTCGACAACATCACGTGTGGTCATACGAAGCATGAATATTAAGCGACCAATGTTTGTAGAAAATTACCGCAGTAGCGCAAAAAGAAAAATATATTTTGATATTGGGAAGTTCTATACGAGTCATCGCTTGTTTACTAGTGAAAGATGGAGAGCTAGTCTTCATGAAAAGACATTTCCAATCAGCAATGATAAATCGTATGAAATGCGTCAATCATGAATTCCTATAACGGGTGTCCATACACTAGCTATCTTTTTTTTGTCTATACAATAGCTTTCGCTATAGCGAGAAAATTAGAAAAGCAAACGATATTACGAATATATTACGAACACCCGAACGATGAGTCATAAACCTATCGGAAGGGACTATCGGAAAGTCCTTAAAGTCATAAAAGACATCACAAAGAATAGAAAACTCGAGAAGTTTGTTCTCGATTTCGAGAGTGCGCTGTGGAGGGCTATTCCACACATTTTCCCAGGTGCCCTAATCCGTGGGTGTTCATTCCATTGGGCACAATGCATTTGGAGGAAAATTCAAGACATTGGTCTAGCCCCAGCATATAAACATGACAATGCCACCCATAAGCTGTGCAGGCAGTTCCTGGCACTTCCATATTTGCCGAAAGAGCATATACCAGCTATGTTCGAGAATTTAGCTACAAAAGCCACTACACCGATGTTAACCGAGCTGGTCACATATATTCGTGTGAACTGGATTGAAGGTAATTAATTGGTTAAATGATCATCGGTTTGATTGATATGCTGGTTGGTTATTATGTCATTGGTTTAATTCTTTTGTGACTCTATTTCAACACAGGGTAATTTCTATCGTCGAAATAATTTACTTAAAGCTTATCTATTGAGATAATCACCCATGGTAATTTGTCATTGTCATTGAAGGTGCACTATGGAAGCCTGAAACATGGAGTGTCTTTGGCCAAGCTGTAAGAACAAACAACGACGTGGAGGGTTGGCATGGCATGCTCAACAGGCATGCTAAACGTGGAAACCTTTCATTTTATTTGATGGTGCGACTCCTCCATGGACAAGCTCAACTTGTGGACATGCAAGTTCGTCTAGTGTCAGACAAAAAGCTCAAAAGAAGGCAACGAAAACAGTACCGGCAAGTACAAGGCAAACTGTTGGCCAATTGGTCAGAATATACCGCTGGAGATTTGTCAGCAAAGCAGCTGTTATCGAGGTGTGCACACCTTGCCTGTCCAAATATGGACTAACAATTTTTCAATATTGACACTTGGCAATTTTGTATTCTTAGATTTCCAAATGTATATAAATTAATATTTATTTCTACTTTTTATTGTTTCCTTTAATACATTGTTTAATTATAACAGTACGGTGAAATGACTGAGGGCAATATATTCTTAAAACAACACTTTAGTTTTCTCGACCTGGTGTACGTTATCACTTGATTGTTAAAACTATATTGTAAAATAACAGGTATACAACAAGCAATTTGATTGGTCAATACTCGTGTAGGATGAGAGTATCCTGCACGAGAATTTACAGCTCAATTTTAAGTGGCATTTCCCATCAGGTTAATACCATGCAGTAAAAGACTACAACACACTTAGTAAGGACATTAGAAATTCGCAAAACATTCACAGTTTTAAACGTACAGTAGTATTTTAAATTTTTAATATAGTTTTATACTACATATTTTTATGTTTTTTAACATGTATATTTAGTTTTTGTATTGTGCGAAAACTATATCACCAAGAAAACAGATCGTCTGATCCAGAAAACAACGGGAATGTTTTATACCTTTTATTTTCTTGCCTGATGAACTCACTGGCAAAAGAACAATCTTTATCTATACGAAGTAAAATACCCAACAGCTCTCGACTTAAAATCCAAAATCTTCCAGTGAAATTGTGAAAAAGACGGCGAAGGCTTTTCCAGAGCAACACTAGCAGCCCAGTGCAATATCTGTCTGTTCACTTTGAAACAACAAGCCAAACCCTGAGACGGTGTTGGGTATTCTGCAATTTAGACAACTGGGGACGTTTTGACCTGGGGAGGTTTTGACCTGGGGACATTTTGATCTGGGGACGTTTTGACCTGGGGACGTTTTGACTTGGGGACGTTTTGACTGGTAAGCGCCTCGTGGGTCTAGTCAGAAAGCAGTTGCGAAATACTCGACACGTGTGTAAATTGTTCAAAGTGAATTTAATTACAATTATAAAAAGAATACATCCGTTGTTATTGTCGTACTGTTTTCACACTCTCTCGAACTATTTACATTAAGTTTCTATAATTATATAACACACGATAATTCTAAGCAAAGATGCTTGTATACACACCAAGTTGCAAGTTTCAATAATAATAAGTACCGTTTGTTTCGGTATATGAACAACTATCATAAGGTCTAGCGACAAAACATTCACATAATTCTACTACACAATTAAGTCAGTGTAAAATCTTGAGTAGCAACTATAAAAAATTTCTATTTATTATTATTATTTTTTTTATATAAACCTGTCACGTTGTTCATATACTGAAACAAAAGATAGTCGAGAGCAATGAAGGAATCCTAACCTACCCAGCGACCGTTTTGCGGAAGGAATCCTAACCTACCCAGCGACCGTTTTGGGGTTGTTTATATGAATCGGGCTAATTATTTTGACGACTGAGTTCTTCTCACGGCAAACATCCAAAATGACATTTCAAAGCAGAACTGGTTTAGTTTGACTGTAGGAAGAGCCTAAAGTTAATACGAATGAACTTTTTTGGGTCAAGGAAAGATTTTCGTTACATAACTCAACCGACTAACTCGACTAATATAAACAACCCTGTACTTAAAGGTATATGTGCTTGCCTGCCTACCTCCTCGTTTGTGGGATATCAATATAAAAATTGGGATATCAATGTGGGATATCAATATAAAAATAAATTAATGCGCATGCGCCGTTTGGGTGAAGTCAGTTGCGCCTCCTAGGTGTTACGATACGTAGTAAACACTGCCCACCAAAACTAACACGCTATGTTGTATGGAAAACATAGTTCTTTTTTCGATGTATGGACAACTATCAGGCATATAATCCTTCAAATATATATTAGAAGAAAGGGAATTCTCCCTATATACTCATGTTAATTTTGTATAACAGTGAACTAGAAAGTTTATAGATATCCAGCTCAGTTGTCCATATACTGAAAAAATAAACTATCCTTTGCATCTTAAATGTCTAAGTACGTGGTACCGACGCCGTCCTCCAAAACCTTACGCTTCCCATAAAAATACGAAAAGGCGTTTTTTACCTGCGTGTAAGTAAATATACCATTGCCCTTGACACGAAAACCTCTGTTTGTCTGTTTGTCGCATTCGTACGCTTATTAACCCCCTTACAGCTATACTTCGCCTTCAAGTCGTTGAAACAAAAATACATCTCACTGCACAAACCAATAATCCCATCCCATTCAAACTCAGTCTTAAATAAACCTGGGGTACGTTTATCGAAAGCCCTAACTTCATCGTCGTCTTGGGGAAACCAAGCAAATTTCAACCGTTCATACTCAGCTCGGAGTTTGGATTTGACCAAAGCATCTACACTCTTGCCGGAAAGTTAATGAAATCATAATAAAACTCAAGCATGCGAAGTTTTGCATATTGATAAACAAAAAAGCCGATTTGAATGGGTAAATCCATTTTAATTGATTTTTTAGTTTTGCTTATTTCGTAATAATTATCTCCTAAAATGTCCAGTTTGCGAAAATGTGGATCGTTGACCGCTAAACCGACGCCGGCCTCGTCGCAATATCTAATATCGAGGTGTCGTTCTTTGTTTGTTAGCGATCTTCCGTAACCTGAGTTCCCAAAAAGTTTAATTGTTTCCGCTATAATTGCAGTAGAGGGATCACTATCCCCTTGGCGTCGCGCATTACTGACCTCATCGGCAAAACATATTCGGTTACTTTGTATACATCTGTATCCTCAAGGCCGTGGTCCATGTACCAAAGCATAAGTGGGGTTGTCAGCAAACATACTCCCAATTAACCCACGTCTCGGTTTTTGGTTCAAATTATGTTGGATGACAAAGTTTTGCATGTGTTCGCCGATGGCTTCGAAAGGAATGTCTACGTTTTTGAAAATGGGAGACATCTCTGCGAACATTTCCTTTTTGTCCTAACATCTAAACCCTGGTGGTATTCTTCAAGAAATGCGCATAGCTCCTCGTCCGCCTTATGCAAGTTTTTGTACTCGCATTCCCACATCTCTACCACCGTGTAACCGCGGAGTTCTAAGTATTGTTTCCTTTCGACAGTTCTTTCGTAAAGAACCTGCATTGTGACACCAATTCGTTCATTGTACTCCTGCGTGTTCATTGCGCATCGATGGAATTCAAAAATTGTCTTGTTTTCCACATCGAAACCGTCGACGAGTAATCGCCAATCCGCTGCTCCCCTCGGTTGTAGGCATGAGCGATGTTTAGACTATCGCGGTGTGCAAGAAAGTCTAACCACTCAATCCTCCATTTGTTGTAATATTCTTGTCTTTTGAAATTGTTTTCCTTTTTCCGCCTAACGTAGTAACTGCATGGCATTTTTTGAGCTAAGGCCCAAAGATACAACGCATTCGTATCTGCCCCCCAGATCCGCTTACACGGCTTGCAACCGCCACGAATAAACGTTTTGTCTTTTTCATGATAGCGATTAAAAAAAACGGCTCGACATCTAAATTGTTGTACCAAATTAAATATTCACGGAAGGACTCCATACCAAGCTGCTGCCAAATCGAACAACAATACTCGTACTCCGCCGAAGTGATATTAGAGAGCTTTAGATTTGACTACGGCTACCGCTAGTGCTACGAGATTCGTCATTTGCGCGCCAATCGCGTCAGCTTTTGCTGTCGCTACTACCTGATCACGCCAACAAGTCGTAGCCGTTGCCCTACCGAGTACGAGATTTTTGAAAAATCAGGTAGTCCACACTACGAGTTGGAAAAACACCAAAAAACACCAAGGTATGTCTTATTTTTCCGTATTTTCAACTACCCACCTTGCTATCTACTTACCGGAAACGGAAGTGAACTTGTACAATGCATATTTTTGTTAATTACAGTGTGACGTCTGCTTTGAAGAGTTTTTGCTCTGTATATTTTGTCGCCATGTTTATTGGCAATCGTTATCAAGTGTTATGCTTATTTTGAAGGCGATTCAAGAGAAAGACAACGATAAGAACATGTTTAAGTTTATGTTTTCAGTTTCTTTCTTTCCTATAACTTACCGTAACAGCATAGATTTGTTGGTTTAGTGCTTGTACAAACGCGATAAACAAATCACTTCTACCTGCTTCTACGAGATTATTAGATATTTCATGTATTTGTTTTGTTGTATTTTTTATATAGGTTGTTTTGAACACTTTTCCATTTTTTTCTTGTGGATGGCAGGCACCGCTATAACCAGCGAAACTGGAAAAAGGGATTTTTTGTATGGCGAGAACAACATGAGCTTTCTTTGTTGAGAGAAGCGCTCACATATGAGCCATATCAATATCGCTTTGGCACAAAGGAAAGAGGGGCGGCTTGGACAGCCATAGCGTCAAATTTAGAAGAGCAGGGAATGAAGGTTAACCAGAGATCAGTGAGAGAAATTTAACAGGATGGTAGAAATATTTAAGAAGAAAGAGGCAGCAGAAAAGAGAGCAAGTGGGATTGATGTGGAGTACACCGAGAAAGATCAGGCATTGCTAGATATGTTGGAGAGAATGGATGCGTGTGATCAAATAAATGAGCATGAAAGGATGAAAGAAAATAATGATAGGGAAACAGCAGAGGAAATGCGAAAACGGGCAGTAGAAAGGCTTGGTGAAACAAGAAAAAGAGCAAATCCAGATGGAGAGAATGGCAGAACACCAGAGGGAAAAAGAAGAAAAAGTGGAGATCTAGTGGAGGTGCTGAAAGAGTCAGTAAAGATAAGAAAGAATGAACAGGAGGCTGACTACAATTTAAAAGAGCGAGAATTACATCTACGCGAACAGCAAGTGGCCAACCAACAACAGTTCCAAATGCAACAACAAGCACTAACCACAGCAATTGTCAATGCACTGTCAGAACTGGTGAATAAAATAAATAAATAAATATCTGTATTATTCTAACACTTAAACTTGGGTTAAATACCCTGTTATTGACAAAACTTATTAAAAAGTTTTTTTTTATTTGAAGGCCTGTTTGCACAGGCAATTTTTGCTGTGCTTTTAGTAGCTGACTTATGATTTAGACACATGTAGTGTGGGTGAAGTATCTACTAACTAAACCATAAGTTTGCAATGAAAGTTGTAGCAGAAATTTCCTGTGGCAATGGTTCTTTACAAGATATTATTTATGAATTACATTGTATCATAATGCAGTGAAGTTATTTGTCAAATGTGTAATTTATAGCTTTTATAGAGTTGTTTTGCTATGGCATTATTTGTACAAAGTAAAAAGTCTAAGACATGCCAAGCAGTGTTGAAAGGCATGCAAATTTTATGAATTGTAAGTCTATTAAAAGTATTGTAAGAAAATGCAATTTTACAAACATTTCCAGAAATTTCCAGTGATAAATTATTTGAATAAGATGAAATTTGTCTTGTTATATATTTAGCATGATCACATATTTGCTCAAGACAATGGGTTAATAACTTTAGCATGATAATCCCAACCTTTACAGTTTCAAAGTTCATAAAATGTTCACTGAAAGTACTCTTGGATTATTGGAGGATTGAGCCCAAAAAATGAACCTGTTGTTGAACCATGAAGACAGGTTAAAGCATTTCTGAGAAGGCCACAAACAGAATAGATTTTTCCTACAGGGCTTAAACCAATTTTTAAATTTGGCTTGAAGTCCAAAAATGCAAAATATGATCTTATATCACCAAAAACCCACTCCACAGCAACTCGAACTGAACTCATTGAAGAATTGAATGCTGCTTGGTCATCGGTCAGATTACCCCGTGGATATGGTGACTGAAGGTGTCTTCTAAGTGGATATGCGGGATCACCATAAATGCAGAGTGGTTCACCAGCTGCTGTGTTGCAATGAGCTTCCAAGGACGCAAGTAAACCAGACATTCTGAACATGCCTGCATCATGTCTTTTACCTTATACCTATATTCAACAGAACAAAAAGGGATGTCATCAGCCTGATACAAGTAACTCTGATAAATTCACCCTGAACTCCGACATACACTCATCATCGTTCATTTGCTGAAGCTGGACATCGATGTGCTCATAACGCCAGTATGGGAATTCCGGTGATTTTCGCCTCGTTATTTCGTGAATAAGAAGCAGCTCTTCCTCGCTAATAGCATCTTGCGTAAAAAGCAGTGCTGTTGCTTCGAAAACTGATTTATTACAAAGCATTGCTGCTCTACTCATTTGGTTTTCGCAGCACCAATGCCATGTCACGTAGCCAGCACGTAGCCGTCGTTTGTTTACATCTTAAGTCGCAATTGGTTTGACTACGACTGCCGCAACACGTTCTTAGTTCCAGACCTCTCTCGGTCAGATCTCGTAGTCGTAGCCGTAGTCAAATCTAAAGCTCTCTATTACAGTTCCGCAGGGTACTAAAAAACGCCTCGTGAGGTGGAAGCTGGTCGACCTCAAGTTTGTCAATGCTGTCAAACCATTCGTATGGAAAATAACCTTTTCGCGCTGTACACTCGTACGCCTCCAAAAATTGGCCATAACTGTAGCCGGGAGCCAAATAGTTACATATGTCTAAAAATTTAAGCCAGTCTGTTTTCAAACACATATAAGCATTGTTCCGCTTAACTACAAATCTGAAACCGTTCCCTTCATCCTCTTCTAGTTCGACGGTGTCAAGTTCCTTAAACAAAAACTGTTTGGTGACATTGATGTCATAACGAGAAGAATTGAATCCGATGACCGGCATTTATTTGAGAAAAAGATCGAATTTATTTTTTAATTTGACAAGTTGGGCTATCCCTTTTTCGTCTTCCTCGGGTAAATTAGTAATCATATCGAATTGCGTAAATATATTTTCAAATTTTTCACTAAGTAACCGATAGCTCGTATCACTTATTTCGAAAACATATCCAACAAAGTCACATACTAATTGTTTTGCATCGCCTGTGGTTCCCTGGTTACGAAAGCGCTAATTGTTTCGTACGTTGCTAGCAACGGAAATCGAGGCTGGGACATGTTTGGCAAGCCATTGGAGTCTAGCTTTGGACTCGTTGGAAAAATCAACCTGAAAACTCTCTAAATCCCACGTCGCAAAATAGGGGTAGAATTTGTCGGCTGGTTCAAACTCAAACCCCACATATCTTCAAGCTCTTCGAATACCGTCTTTTTAACTGATAGGTATGCCCGGGAAACTTATGTTTGGCGTTGATGTCACAGGTTTGTTCATGACGTGTCAATCGGTAAGGTTTGCTAAAATTTTTATCGCATTTCGAGCAAACGAAACACTCACTATAATAACGAATATATTTGATAAAACTAAAATGGTTTCCGTAAAGATTAATGTACATCGGTCGAAAATCCTTAACCGAACGTCGGAACGTTTTCGTCAATCGAGTACACGTGAATGGATACTTCAAAGAGTTCCTCAACCACACAAAGTCGCTAAGGTCAACCCCGTCAACATCCTCACGAGCCAGTCTGGTTTCCTGGAGATATCGGTCGAACAGAGCGTCCGTCGCACATCCTAAGCTACGTTCGCCCTCCCCTTGATGCAAAGCGAGGCACCGAAACAAACAGGTTATCATTGTAAGGTTCGCCAGTTTTCCGATGTTTGGCTAAAGCAACAATTGCCGGGTTAGAAAGAATAAACAAAGGTAACTCAACAGGTGCCTCAATCGGAAAGTTAAGCCTAGTCACAGTTACTAACGTTTGAATAAACTTAAAGAAGACGCACTTGCTATTCGGTCGCTGGTTTCTTACCCACTCCAAAACATCTAAGGTCTTCAAAACATCAATAAAATGTTTAAATGTAGTCTCATTATGTACCAACATGGGGGTGTCTATTTGACACCCCCATGTTGTAGTATTATTTGAGGCGTAAAAAAACCGTAGTTCCCTGGTTTCTACGTTTCTCAATACAAAACTATAACTTAAATTTACTTTAAACACAGCACGTTGTTGGTGATAGATGTTTCTCAACTTATCCACCAACGTGGCTAACGTGAACGTCTCATTAACAATAATGTTATAAATATCTTGCCTGGCATGTCGGTGATGGTCGGCGTCGATAATTCCGCGGTGTTGATGAAGGAGCTCTTGAAGCTGATCGGGTAGGGCTTCTGGCGGGGACTGGACTTCTTCTCCTTCTGCCTGAGATGTAGTCGGTCTTGTCTCAGCCGGTTTGGTCTGAAGAAAATAAGAAATATGTTAAACATTCAAATAAAACACAAACACTAAAAATAACACACTTTCATTTTATCGCAAAGTAAACTTACCATTTTCTCTTGCGTGATCTTCTCGCACGTGGCGGTCGAGATTGCGGCTTTGTTGGTACACCTTCCCACAAGAGGGGCAAGAGAAAACACTGCTCGATGCGGGCACCTTGTGCTCGAGGAGTTTGTGACGAGCAAGACCAGCTCTGTGTTTATAGCACTTGCCGCATTGATCGCAACGATTTACTGCAACAAACAAAACATCCTATCAGTAACGGTATACCAACATCATCATGTCGCTCTTATAACTAACCTATTTCTGATTCGATCTCTTGCTCTATGTCAACCTGTTGCTCGAGTTCCTCAAAGGGGTTTTCTAAAAGAGAATATGGCACATATTTAATGCTGAGAAATAAAATTAATCGTTTAATAAAACAACAACTTACCCCGAATGCTGCATTGCAAAATGGCCTCGTCTTCCAAACGACCAAGTTGAGAATCGGTTAAACAATCTATACAAGTACTGTCGCGAATGCTACATTGTAAAATAGCTTCGTTTTCCAAACGATCCAGTTGAGAGTTGGTTAAAGAATCCAGGCGTGTCTGCGACGACCAACAGCCGTCTTCCATCATTTGTTGGTTGTATCAACCAACGGATGCGTTATAACAAACTTGGTGAAGGACATTTATTATATACCCACGCTATTGCGCACGGTCGTTAACCGGTAAAAAGAGAGTGATTGGTCGAATTCAGATCAATAGAGAACCGCGATCGTTAACTATAGAGCTTGCGCTCCAGTCAATTAAAAAAGTAATTTAGTGGTCAAATTTAACGACTTTTCCTCATCAATTAAAAATTAATTAAGTGGTGGCTCCAGATTGTCAAAAAAGCCGCAAACACTAACTACAGAAATCTCGCCGCAATATGCAGTAGGGTATCTAGGGAAGCGATTGGTCGGTCAAATTTAACGACCCCTCACGTGACCTTAGAACTCCTCAAAACTGCGCGTTGTTCTTACTTTCATCTCTGTATCAGGATGGCAAGCAGAGAGGAACCGTGGTTACGTTGAGTCTTTTCGCAAGCTCGAGCAACCTGTCCGAACGATCCGTTGCAATGCGCCATTTGCCACGAGGGGATCGTAGAAAAGCAATGTAGTGTTTTCGCCATGCCGTGTTGCAGCCACAACGTCCACCTAAAGTGCTGGCGAAAATGGGATAAGGCACAGAAGAACAACACAGTCTCACGTGTCGTGTGTCGGTCGCCGTGGGACGAAGGAAAGCTGTGTTTCTTATGTCTGAGACCTGCCAACTCAGACATGGGATATGCCCTGGCGGGAATCAACAGACTCCATGCTAAACCGCGGTGGCGCTGGATGCACCTCTGTCCATATTAGACAAGCGGCAAAACAAAAACGGCTCTTTAAAGAGCCACCACATTGCACGAAAGAATCTCAAACGTTATCTCGATAAATATTCATGCACTGGTGGGGCTATAATAAAACGGCTCTTTTGAGAGCCGTCAATTCAACCAAAACAATCGCAGAAAAACAAATAAATCACACGTTAACTCAAACTCGAGAAACTTTTATTTATTAAACTATACGACTAAAATTTTACGCAAACAGAACCCGTAACTTAATTACCAATCAAATTACATACACAAATGTTTAGCAATTATTTTAAAGTCCATGTTAAAAGCGTTTGACTTGCTGTGAGAAAATAACTCTCAAAAAGCTGTAAGCCATTTTTTCTCGGGTTTTGTATCCTTATTTTTATTTGCGGGAGAAGTCTCGTTGACAGGCGGAGACCCAATCTTTTTTTTCGGCGAGTCGTTATCTTGATTTCTTAATAGTTGGAGGCCTTTGCATATTGGCGTTTTAATATTGTTGTTATTAGCTGATCTGGTATTATATCTACGAGTATTACTAATATAAATAATATAGGATCTAAAGTATTCTGGGCAATGATCTTTACTCACTTTATGTAGCATATATAATTTTTTACTGTTAATGTTCCGGGATATTAATTTGTTTGAGGGCTTTTTTGTAAATACCTCGTATCCTTCAGGGTCATATTTGCGTTTCTTAAGAGATGATTGGCCGATGATTGGCTGAGATAATATGATCTTCGATGTGGGCGTAATGAAAAAAACATGGGGGTTTCTTGCAGGCTCTCATTTCTTCCCTCCCCTCTCCCCAGTCCCTCCCCTGTGATCTCCCGCCCCTTCCCCCGAGAGCCAGCTACGCAGGCTAACTCATCCTCAACGGAAGCAACGATGTTAAGTGAAGTGTGAGTGAAAGATATACATCCCTTGAGACATACTCATCTAAACTCAGGTATGCCAATATGGCGGATAGGTGGCTAAAGAAGTTAGAATTAGTGGACAATATGCCAACAAACAACAGAAATAAGCGGAAATTATATAATGTCGATTATGAGAAGTATGAAGGAGCAATTCCGAAGCAGATTCAGGTTAACGAAGGATGGGTTTCGTTAGCTACTTAACATACTCAGGCCAGATATCTCTGTACATAATGAACGAGGAAGACCCATTCCTGCTGACATACAACTTTTGTTGACCCTCCGGTTTTATGTCACGGGAACATTCCAGTTAGCATGTGGGACTTGTGTGAAATTTCTCAGCCATCAGTAAGTAGGATTATCAAGTGTGTATCTGGGTCAATTGCACGGTTAAAGAATGACTACATTGGTTTCCATCCAGGTCATGTTGCCACAAACCAAACTGGATTTTTGGAGAATCTGTGGATTTCCTAGCGTTATAGGCGCGATTGATTGTACACATAAAAATACCATACCCTGGGGGGAGAGAATGCTGAACTCTTTAGGAAACGAAAAGGATACTTTTCCATAAATGTTCGAGCAGTTTGCATACCAAATTTTGAAATTGAAAATATTGTTGCAAGATGGCCAGGTAGCGTCCATGATGCAAGAATGTTCGACAACAGCCATCTGTGTGGGTGACATCAACGACGGTATGTTACTTGGTGATAGCGGTTATCGGTGCCGGCAATATCTCATGACACTACTGGCGGATATCCGCAGACGCAATCAGAATGCAGATACAATGTAGCTCAAATACGTACAAGAAATGCTGTGGAAAGGATGTTTGGTATGTGGAAGAGATTGTTTCCATGTTTATCAACGTCTCTTCGAACAAAACTGCAAACGACGTTAACCAGCAGTGTTGTACAATTTCATGCAGACGAAATGACCCCATTGATGAACCAGACGTGCATGGTGGTGAACGACGTTTGGGAAATGCTGTACGCCACGCTCTGATAATACAACACTTCACCTAAACGTTGAATCACTTACTGCTTTTATTAACGTACAACATATTATTTGCACACTTTATACTTGCTGAATCATGCAATAGTGTACACTCGACTTCATTTTACAATCCCTGTTACATAATTGTGATGTTGGCATTATTTTTTTGATTGGGTGTGTGGTTGCAGTAGGTTTTCTTGTGTGTTTTTGTGACCATGCTTGGGCTGCAGATATTTTGCGTTTGCTGGTGAAAGACTGGCTCAGAGCAGCCTCGACAACAGTGGACAGCAATTGCCGTTGATTCTTTCTATTTGTACTCGTCGCCACTGAATTAACTTTTAGTGTCTTCGTTATCTACAAATTAACCAACCATTCAAATAACTTATTTTTGTAAGGGAATGGTCATTAAGTATGTGTAATGAAGGGCAGAGGCTATTTTGGGGGGCATGAAGCAAAATATTTGTTCCTAGCAGGGCAAGAGCAAAGGGGTTTGAAACTGAAATACATATATAGAATTTATTAACCATTAGGAGGTAAGGGTACATCTTAGTAATCCACTCTCACAAATAAAATTGTCTGGAATTATCCAGAATAAGATGTTATTAAAGTGCACCCTTGCTCGTTAAAGTGCTACTGAGATGAAAATTCGTCTGTCCAATTTACATTTTATCTAAAAGTATTTTGAAATTGAAACATAATGGCTTTCTTGAAATATACAAATTGGAAGACGTTTTGGCCAAGGAAAAGAACGAAATCGACAGCGAAGAAGAAAACAAGAAACGAGAAGCAAAGCGCGAGGAAGAAGAACAACACCGAGAAGAAATTCGACACCAGGAAAGACAACTATGGCAAGAGAAATTCCAAGCAGAACTCGAGATGACCGAAAGGAAACTAGCGATGGAAAAAGCAGCGAAAGCCACCCACGCGAAACTCCCCAAACTAAAAATAACGCCGTTCAAAGGGACCGCTGCAGACTGGGTCAGATTCGAGAATATGTTCATAACTCAAGTGGATTGCAAGCCCATCACAGATGAAGAAAAGTTTGGTTATCTACTTGAAATGGTGTCTGGGAAGGTGAGAGACAAGATATCAAATCTTAGACCTGGATCTCTGGGCTATAAGACCGCTTGGGAACGACTGAAGAAAGATTATGGACACATACGGTTGGTGGTAAATGCTCATGTCGATGAAATCGTAAATCTTGCCCTCGTCAAAGGATCTGCATATGAAAGAGTACAAGCGTTCTACGAGAGTTTAAGCAAAAATTACGACGCCTTACAGACCCTTGGAGAACAGGTCAAATTGGATGGGTTTGTGATGTGCACGCTTAACAAGTTACCACAAGTCAAACCTGATTTAGTCAGAACTGATGATGAGTGGGAAGAATGGAATATGGAAAATTTAATTGACAACCTACAGAAATGGTTAAGAAGAAACAAAGCAGAGGAAATCAACAAACCCCCCATACGACCCTCGAAGGAAGGAAAGAAACATGTTTACACAGAAGGGAGACAGGGGAGCAGCCAAGGGTGAAAAGAAGACCCCTCGTTGCATCTTCTGCAAGGAAGACCATTGGAGTGATAAATGTAAGTCTTTTGGCACAATAAACAAGCAAAAGACATCCACATAATAACCTGTGCTTTAACTGTGCCTCTGCTGGGCATAGAGGTAACCAATGTCGCAGCCGTGGATGTTACCATTGTGGGGCCAAACACCACACAAGCCTCTGCAACCAAGGAAACAAAGATGGTGGAGATGGTACGATTCTAACTGGGTACACAACAGCAACTGAGGAAAAGTCATTACCAGCTATAATACCAGTCAAGGTAAAGGGGGAGGTATTCTGGGCATACCTGGATACTGGATCAGGAAGGAATTTCATTTCAAGAGAAGCGGCCAAGAAACTCAAGATACCCCCTGTCCGACATGAATCAAGAGATATTATGACAGTCAATGGAACAAGCAAACAGTCTATGCCAATATTCGAAGTCACCATTGAATCGTTAGATGGAAAGGCCCATGAAGCGATTGAATTTGCTGGATCAAAGCTGACAGACTTCACCACAGTAAGAAGACCAGACATGAATCAAGTGAAACTAAAGTATGAACATACCAAAGACAAGAGGTTCTATATGACACCAGAAGGCAAGTACCAAATACATATGATCCTTGGGGACAAAACATACTGCAAGATCAAGACAGAAGAGATTTACAAGGGCAACCCAGAAGACCCTATCGTAGAGGGAACAACATTTGGCTGGATAATTCATGGCGGCGACTACCCAAGTGACCAGTGTATGTTTGCGAGGGAACCAGCTGACTACGAGAGATTGTACAGTTTGGATGTACTGGGAGTCGAAGATAGAGGCGAGAATGACCAGCTGGATGTATACCGTGATTTTCAAGAGAACATAACAAAGACTGATGAAGGACGATATGAAGTCAATGTCCCATGGATCCCTGGAAGCACACTGGCAAACAATAACCTGGAACCAAGCAGGAAACGTCTTCTCAATGTCTGCCGAAGGATCAATCGAGATGAAGATTTGAAAAAGGAATATGAAGAGTAATCGAAAATCAGCTAAAAGAAGGGATCGTAGAGAAAGCACCATAGCAACCAACAGGGGAACGGTTATTCTACATGCCACATAAACCGGTTGTGAAGCAAGATGCCACAACCACTAAAGTAAGGATGGTCTTTGACGCCAGTGCCAAGCCACATATGCTTGCAAACAGTGTCAACGAATGCATGCATACTGGTCCACCACTTCAGCCACTCCTATGGGACATTATGGTCAGAGCAAGAATGTCTCCCCGTCTAGTTTTAGCTGATGTTCAAAAGGCGTTCCTACAAATTGGAATTAAAGAAGAAGACCGTGATGCCTTTCGATTCCTGTTCAACATTAATGGAAAGGAGGAACACCTACGATTCACTAGAGTCCCATTTGGAGCAGAAGCAAGTCCATTCATGTTAGGAGCGACAATACAGCATCACCTTGACCTACAACCAGTGGAATTGGAAAACACCGTCCAAGCTTTGAAAGACAACACATATGTTGACAATGTGATGAAGACAGGAAGTGACCTTTTGGATTTAGAGAAGTTCAAGCGCGAAGCCACAGAAATCCTAGAGAGTGCAAAACTTCCATTACACAAGTGGGAATCCAATGTCGAAGCCTTAGAGAGTGAAGGAATGCCAAACCCATCAAAGATCCTAGGATTGAAGTGGGACAAAAGGAAAGACGAGCTACTGATCGAAGTACCAGCCTTTAATGAAGAAATGCCAGTCACAAAGAGATCCATCATGAGTCATCTAGGAAAGATTTACGACCCACTTGGAATAGCCTCACCGACTATGGCTGAAGGGAAGAGGATCTTTAGAGAAGCCTGTGATGAGAAGAAAGGTTGGAACATCGAAGTATCAAAGCCTCTGGAAAGGGATTGGCTCAGATGGACAAGACAATTAAGGAATGTGAGACTACCCAGAAGTGTCGCGAGTAACCTACAGAAGATCAAAGCTGTTCATCTTCACATTTTTGCGGATGCCAGTAACCTTGCTTGCGCTACCGTAACAATTGCGGTAATCGAACATGCCACTGGGACGGTGAAAGGTTTGCTTGCATCAAAAGCTAGAATCTCAAAGAGGAATACCTCAATGCCAAGATTAGAGTTGGTCAGCGGCCAAATGGCAGCTAATATGGCGAGAAATCTATGCTCAGCATTGAAGAGATGGCCCATCGCTTCCGTAACCACATGGATGGATAGTTTGGTGGCGCTCTATTGGATATCAAATCCTGGCAAATCATGGAAAGTATTCGTGGCGAATAGAGTCCGGAAAATGGCATCCATCACCAGCGAGGTCGGCATCGAGTGGAAGTATTGCCCAAACAAAAGAAAACCTAGCAGATCTGGGAAGTAGAGGCGCAAGCATAGATCGAATGGAAAGCAGAGAATGGTTCACAGGTCCTGATTGGCTATTAGACAAATAAAAATGACCAGAACAACCAAACATCAAGTGCACCAAGGATGCCTATCAGGAAAGCAACCCATTGAAAGAAACCACCCTTTATGTCAAAGAGACTGAACCAGACGAGTGGGATTCACTGTTACAAAGAAATTCACACTGGAAAATCCTTCGAGTAACAGCTTGGGTTTTGAGATTCAGAAATAACAGCCTGGCAACGAAGCGGAAGCTGAAAAAGAAGAGAGGACCAATCGACACCGAGGAAATCGAAACGGCAAATAATTACTGGGTCAGAAGAGTTCAAGGCAAAACCCCAGACAACTTAGAGACACCGGGCTGGCAACTCGTGAGAGATGAAGCTACGAACATCCTAAGATGCAAGGGAAGAATTTCTGGATATCCAACGTATCTTCCTGGAGGACCATTCGTAGACAAACTCATATCACACACACATCAGCAGATTATGCATCTGGGCGTAGCAAACACGATGGCAGCCATACGAGAACACTGGTGGATACCGCAACTGAGATCTAAAGTGAAGAAGACCATAAGGAAATGCAACGTTTGCAAAGTTTACTCAGCAAAACCTTATGGACCACCAACGACATCCCAATTACCAGAATTCCGCACCACAGCTGGAAGACCGTTTGAAATCACTGGAGTAGATTTTGCTGGCCCACTGGTGCACAAGATAAATAAGAAGGAAAATGCTACATATTGATTTTCATATGTGCAACCTCCAGAGCCGTCCACCTTGAACTGACAAACTCACAAACAGCAGACGAGTTTCAAGCGAAACTCAATTCATTTATCACCAGGAAGACAAGACCACGACGTATAATATCCGATAACGCAACTACGTTCAAGGCCACAGCGAAATGGATAAAAGCAATAAGGAGAAGCGAGCGTTTGCAGAACTACCTGGCGACTCAAGAGATTCACTGGACGTTCAATTTGGCCAAGTCCCCTTGGTGGGGAGGAATGTATGAACGGTTAATTAAAGAGCTCAAGAAAACATTTTACAAAACCTTGGGAAAAACACACCTGACGTTTCGCCAACTTGAAACAGTCGTCATGGACATCGAGCGACACCTGAATAACCGTCCACTGACTTATGTCGAAAGCAACCATGGGGAGGAGCAGATTCTAACACCGAGCATTATCCTTTGGGGCCAAAATTCTTACGCATTCGAAGAACCCGGTGACACAGAAGATGAGCCAAGTCAATTACAAAAACGACTCGAGATCGCGAGACAACATGCCTGGTCCAGATGGCGATCGGAGTATGTACATGGATTGATGGAATCCCACAGGATAAACAGAAACCGCTCTGAAGTACCACAACTTGGCGAAGTTGTTCTACTTATTGGAGAAGAAAAGAACCGAGGACGGTGGATGAAAGGCAAAGTCGTTAGATATGTTACAGGAAAAGATGGAGTCATTAGAGGAGTAATCCTGCTACACAAAGGAAACTACATGGAACGGCCGATTCAACTGGTGTGCCCTTTAGAGATTAGAAGTACGACGAAGGAGGACCCACACAACGCAAGTGAAGAAGTAGGAGTGGAGGCCATACCAGAGAAAAGAGAGAAAAGGAAGGCAGCGAAGGACGCTGAAGAAAAGATCAGACTATGTTTAAAAGACAATGACTGATAAGTTTGAACTTGTTCGGTTATAAAATTAAAATATTTCAATTTGTAAGGGGAGGGTGAGGCGTACTTTGGATGTCCCACCCCTCCCCCGTGTTAGAATTGTTTTAGTCACGTGACAGAGAGCACGAGTTTTTGGTAGATTATCGAAGGGAGTATTAAAGAGAGATATAAAATAAAACAACTATTGAACCAAGGAGATTTATTGTGTTTCGTGAGCAACTTCGGAACAAAGCAATACTGCTAGGCGAATTTTGGGGAATTTATCAAAGTTCAACGAGGATTAACAATCACTAGTCATGAAAGTGGACGGGTATTTTATAATCTAGTAATTAAGGAGCCAAAAATACTAATATATATATTCATATTAAATTTACATATCTTTAATTGAATCCAACTCCTTGGCTTGTATTGGTCACTCTATCCATACCAATCTCCCCCACCAAGCAATCGTTTTCTCCTCATTTCACAATTTCCCCTTATTTCCGCTACAATACCCTAAATTTCCCTGTCCTAGATGGTTTTATAAGATGTTTTAGGTCGTTTCACAGGTCGTTGTAGATGGTTTTAGATAGTTTTAGGTCGTTTTAGATCGTTTTAGTAACTACGTAAATGTAATGCTACTGACAGTACTTTAAAATAAAATGAAATGTCAAATGCAGTTCAATGTTTTTCAAAATACAATATTAAATGGTCAAAAGTACGTATTAAACGTTATACTACCAGTATTCAATTGACAGTACTAACAATTAAAAGTCAAATGCAGTTCAATGCTTTTCAAAATACAATATCAAATGGTCAAAAGTATTAAATGTTATACTATTGACAGCACTTTAAAATACAAATAAAAGTCAAATGCAGTTAAATGCTTTTCAAAATACAATATAAAATGTTCAAACATTAAATGGTACTTAAATTACATCTGAAAGTCAAATACAGTTGAATGCTTTTCCAGAACTTTCACAAACTGCCTCAAGACATCCACGGATGACTTTGGGAATGTCAAGTGCATCATACAAGTAGAGGAAAATATTGAAGGAACATCATCAAATAAAACTTTGATTGTGGGGACGCAAGGAGCACCTGTTGTAAATACCAAAAACTTATTTAGGAATTCCTGTGATGCTGACTGTAAGGACCCCATGATGAACTGTTTAACCTGTAGTTGCTCAGCTTTCATGTTCTCATCATTTGGGAAGAGTAGAAGGGCTATAACAGAACCAGAGTTTATGCCAAGTTCTTTTTGTACAAAAGACCACATAATTCAGGAAATCTGTTCATCATTGATAAGAACCCAAGTGTTTCCAGACCTTGCCTTAGTTGATCGAGAACAATCTTTGGTTTTGCAATGGCATCATGTAGCAAAATATCCTGAACAACAGCTGCTTTGTTTTGATTCTGTAAATTAAAATATGAAAACCACTTTCTCATTACATAATATTCATTTGTCTATTTTTGGAATGCAAAATAAATAAAGTCACATTATAAGGCCCAAAAATACCTGGTTTTGTGGCTTCTTAAAACTTGTTGTTTGTTCATGCAATAGTGTTTGGAATACGCTACAGTGTACCTAAATGTTTACAACATGCAATAGGAAACCCCAGTATTTTTTTTGAGCCTAATAAAAACTATTGTAGGGTACTCTTCAAGAGACATAGCTTAAGGGTGGCCTGTATGATGAATTCAGAATTTATTTTGTAATAATTTTATTACAAAGGTATTACAAAGTAAACTTACTGTCAATTTAACCAACAATCCACAATCACACAGCACAGCAATACAGTCATCTTCGTCTAACTGTGACACATCAGGTGTGTCCATAACCTAAACATGAAAATAGACAAATAGTATTTTCAGTATCTAATTTTGTTCTAAGCACCAACTACCATACATATTTAGCCATGTACAGTACTGATCAGAAATAACCTAACACTGCGTTCGCGTTCCGAACGCGTTCGGAACGCGTTCAGAACATAATTGTTACTTAGGTTAAAAAGTTAATCGGAAAAGTTCGTTAATTTCCGACTTTAGCAAACTGCTAAATGGGTTTAACTTGATCATTTGATTGCTGGACTGGTTATGGTATATGTTCATTAGACGAGATTAAAACAGAAAGTATATTGTTCGGAACGCGTTCGGAACGAGAATGGAACGCGTTCGGAACGCGTTTTTCGTTAGGTTAATTCTGAGCAGTACTGTATGTTAGTATTAGAAAAATTTTAAACCTTTAACTAATAAAGGTTTTTTGACAAGTGAAGTTGTTTGGTATTAGCTACATATTGAATACATAATTATTAATAATTCATTAATTATTGACAAAGTGACTTCCAGAATATTATTTAGCATTGGTAGAATACATGGTAATAAATGTGCCTATAACATAATAACCGAACACCTGTTAGACAAGCAAGTACAGTTTTCATAAACATATTTAATAAATAGGCAACAAGCAAGAGTAATCTATTAACAGACAGTCAACGAGGTGCATGCATCCGAGTTAATAATTAAAAAATAGAAAACATTTTCCATGTTTCCATAGAGTTATAGAAACACGAGTGGAAGTTTGGGAGAGCGAGAAATTTTCCACGCTATTTCGAGTTCTCCCAAAATTTCACGAGTGTTTCTATAATGTAGGGGAACACGGAAAGATGTTTTCTATTTCTTTCATAAGACAACACTGAGGAAATAAGTAATAGGACTCTTATTAAAATGATAAATATACTTACTCACGCTAGACAGCGTCGCCGGCTTCTCAAATGAACAGAAACGCATCATGAGCAAATGTTCGTCTTACAATCCATTTTATAAAAATGGCGGGAATATCCATGTTTTCCATTGAGTTATAGAAACACAGCTTTCAGCTAATCAGCGAATGCGTTTGTAATTTGTTATTTTATAATTGCTCATAGACATTAATGGTGAATTGTCTAACTGTTTTAGTATAAACCAAATTGTTGGATAAAATGTTATTTTGAAGAAACAAACTGAAACGTCAAAAAAGAGCCAGTTTTTTTGTAATAGTGCATTTGTTTTGATGTAAACAAACTCCTTTCACTGCCAATAGAAAATGAGTAGTTTAGCTAAACAGAATGCAGGATATGTTTTGGTCCAATAGTTGGTTTACACAAAAAGTATTCTTAATTTCAGACCCAGATACTGGTTTGTTCACTCATAATACCATATTTCCTATATTAAAGGGGCTTATCAATTTTAAGCCATCAGGACGTGCTTTTGTAAACAATTTTGTTTTAATAGAATTATTGGTATAGAGAAAATACATGTTTTTATGTGGAGGGGGTGGCCTTATTGCAGGGGGGCTTAATTGAGGAAGGGGAGGAAATACGGTAGTTATAATACATAAACTGACTGTGACATACTACTTAAGAAGCAACAGAATGACTGAGAAAAACTTATTTTTAATTATTCGACGTGATCTGTAAACTTGTACAATTTCTATGAACTACTTCTATAAATTACTCTCCGTTTCCAGTTAGAGAAAATACAAGTAACATTTAGCTGCTGAAGCAGAAACTATAAGTTATATACAAAACTAAGCACTACAGTAATTAATTTTTGATTATTGAAAAGAATCACTTTTGAAAATTGTTTTCGAACTTTCTTTCCTTGTATCTTTTCTGTTTGGCGTTTCCCCAGGTGATACATACGTATCTGCATGTAACTCTGGGCACAGCACTTAATCAATGAGGCAACATGGTTGTTTGTTGATGTGTAATCAAACATGTGTTCAGTCAATGATTCAAATATATTTGATCCAACAAAAGCTGTCGGTACCAATGTTGAAATTGCACCAAGAAGACCAGAGCAGTGAGGTAAGTGTCCTGAAGTTGTTTTAAGCATTCTCATCAGGCACTTCTCTGTCTGTTTGCATACCTTAAGGAGATATGGAGAAGGAATAGTAAGTCCTCCATTGTTCATCCAGCTGCCAAATGACATTTGTGCTGTATTACTTGGCACTGGTAGTGTACTAATGCACTCTGGGCAACAGATTCTTTTTTGGCCATCTTCCCAACAAAACCTGCAATGTATGAAATTGCTGCTTCTTTGTGAAAAAGGCTGGTGGTGTTACCTCTGTTGCCAATTAAACGTTGACGAAGATTTTCCAGCATCTTTGTTGCCGTCATGGTTGTGTTCGATTCTTGAAATGACATGTGACACATCTATGTCGGTTGTTATTATGCCATTGCAGCAAAGCGCTGTCCTCTTGGAGCATTCCCACCACTTAGTGCTGGAACTGGGACTTCTTCATGTACATGACCATCGTAACATAGCTTTTCACCCCTTTGTTGCTTTGAAGGACTTCCATTATTGATAGTTACTTTGTAACTGAATTGATGACTCGCTTCATAGAAATGTGCTTTTTTATGGTATGCTCCTGGATTCTTTTTCTTTTTTGTTGTACAAGCCTCTTCATGATTTCTTGGGGTACTCCAGAGAAGGTATTTTCAAGTAAAGAAGCACAATATTCTGAAACAAAGTTTTTTTTCTTAACTCTGTGACAACAGACTGCAATGAAGAAACTTTTGTTTTCAGTCGATTGGCTTTCTTTTGTGATACTCTTAGTCTTCTCGTGACCTTTTGTTTGTTGTTGACAAGTTGGTTTATTTGTTTCTTAAGCTTTTTCTGTTGGCATAGGAATGGTCATGATATATTGTTGAGCTACATGTGTCTGGCTGAGTTTCTTGGTGTGGCTGTTTGGGTGCAGATGGGGAGTCACTGTTGTCTTGGATTGTGCTGCCACCCTCATTATTGGAAATTGTTTGCAATAATTTGTTAAGTAAAGAATGGGGACAACACACTACAGTGTCATTTGGCTTATACTTGTATTACCTTTGTTTGCATGGAAATAATTGTGATTACTGATATTATTATGCTATTGTTAACATACAGTACATACTATTTAGTCACTTTGTGTGTGTATTAAATTTGTTGATATTTTTAATAATTGTATTTACCAAAACAAATTAAGTGTCATCTTTAAACATCTGTATTACCCCAACTAAAAGATTGTATGTTTGTAATAAATATATCGAATTAGTTAGCTTTAATAGGTTAACAATAAATAGATTTATAGATTTTCAAGTGATAGAAATGTTTAAGCAATTACAAAATGTATAAAAAGATGCACTTACAAGTGAAAAGAAATTCCCTTTTCCTGTTTCAGCCTGCGTGAAGCCCTATTAGTACAACCATGGCAACAGAGTAGGGCATTCTTCTTGAAAATTATACTATTGTAATTTTATTTATGGACACTTAATTTGAAAAGCTTTTAACACTCCGAAAACGACGAGCGAA
Source organism: Chrysogorgia sp. JL179-B06 (assembly GCA_035772405.1). Lineage (NCBI taxonomy): Eukaryota > Metazoa > Cnidaria > Anthozoa > Scleralcyonacea > Chrysogorgiidae > Chrysogorgia > Chrysogorgia sp. JL179-B06. The sequence goes on from JAYKKM010000114.1 coordinate 1,556,938, forward strand.
AGATGGCGACAGCATTAAAGTATCCAAGACAAATTGTTAGGGTCACAGAAGTATATTGATAATTTTTGATCATTAGGTTTTCAAAACTATTTGTACTATTGGTTTTATGTTGAGAATTTAATAGAAATGAGATTTTGTTTAATTAAAAGACATGTTTATTGGTAGTTTTAAAAAAACCGTTGCACAGAGGATATTTCTTGGTTAAATATCAACAACATCAACATTAATATAAAGTATGAATAAAAAATTCGTTTATTTTCAACTGATATGCTAAATTAACCAAACAAATAGTATATACAGCCATTGTTCCACAATGAACAAACATGTAAAGTGAGAAAAACACCCCAAAACACATTGTGTTTACATGATTAAAAATATTTACAAAGCGTGCCTACATTATTGCCCAACAGTTCAAAGTTCAACATAACCTTTACAAACATGGGTCAGTGGTCGCTACCATGAATAGGACCCATAAATCCGCCATCTTGGAAAAACATTTTGGGGGACATTTTTCTGCAGGGTACCTGCAGTCCCGTTATATATAGGTCAGTGGCCCACACCATAAATACATTTGTTGTTAAAATTGTTCCAGGTAACTATTTCACATTTTGTGATGGTTAATTACTTTGCATACAAGGAATATTTCGATTGGCTTATGTTTAATGATTAACAATGGATAGACAATGGTAGGAGAGCCCATAAGATTCACAGAATAACATGCATTGATATAGACTACAGTATTTATTACTGTTAAACCATACCTCGACTGTATCTGTCGGTGGATTACCAGCTGGGATCTTCTTTATACTTACCCATTTGGAAGGTTGGGTAACAGATCCCCTGACTGGCTCTTTCTAAGTGTATGCATGCCTCAATATGGGTGTGTCTCTACCTATATATATATACATATATGCACCTATACAACCTATATACCCTATTGAACCTATAGAGCCTATTGAACCTATATAGCCTATTGAACCTATTGAACCTATAGAACTTATAGAGCCTATAGAACCTATACAGCCTATTGAACCTATAGAACCTATTGAGCCTATAGAACCTATTGAGCCTATAGAACCTATTGAGCCTATAGAACCTATTGAGCCTATAGAACCTATTGAGCCTATTGAACCTATTCCTATTGAACCTATATAGAGCCTATTGAACCTATTGAACCTATTGAACCTATAGAACCTATAGAGCCTATTTAAACCTATTGAACCTATTGAACCTATTGAACCTATAGAGCCTATTGGACCTATTGAACCTATTTGAACCTATAGAGCCTATTGGACCTATATAGCCTATTGAACCTATATAGCCTATTGAACCTATATAGCCTATTGAACCTATAGAGCCTATAGAACTATTGAACCTATAGAACCAATAGAGCCTATTGAATCTATTGAACCTATTGAGCCTATAGAATCTATAGAGCCTATTGAACCTATTGAACCTATTCCTATTGAACCTATATACAGAGCCTATTGAACCTATAGAATCTATAGAGCCTATTGAACCTATTCCTATTGAACCTATATACAGAGCCTATAGAACCTATAGAGCCTATTGAACCTATTGAACCTATAGAGCCTATTGAACCTATTGAACCTATAGAGCCTATTGAACCTATAGAACCATTGAACCTACAGAACCTATAGAGCCTATTGAACCTGTAGAACCTATTATTGAACCTATTGAGCCTATTGAACCTATAGAGTTTATTGAGCCCATAGAACCTATAGAACCTATTGAACCGATAGAGCCTTAATAGAGCCAATTGAACCCATAGAGCCTTTTTTAAAATTATATTTTTAATTAAATTGATCGCTTTAATACATCGGTCACGGTATATAAGCTATACTTATTGACCTATAAAACCTATTGAGCCTATCGAATCTATGGAACCTATCAAACAAACAATATAACTGTTGTTATGCTTAATTTTATGTTAATTATAATGGAAATTAGGACATGCATCCTGACGCGGAAATGTCAAGAATTTTACAAAACACCGAAAAACTGTCGGCAAAATTAGAAATTGCCGACAAAATGACAAGAATATAAAATGTCCAACATAGTCAGCAGAATTAGAAAATGTTAAAAACTTAAAATTCCGAAGATATTAAAAACTTAAAATTCCGAAGATATGCCCTTGGTCACGGAAACCTGAGACTTTGGTCTTTTGTAATTTCAACGTTTCAACACCAGCTGCAGGATTTCCCTGATAATTATTATCAAGTCAACTATGGCATTTGTTGCACTATCTTTGTCGCCGCGTAACTTACTGGTTATTATGCACATATTCGTATACCTATCAAGTTTTACTCGAGTCTTGTCCCAATCCACACCCGCGGATCTCAACTGTGAAATTTTGTACGTGTCACAATTGTTGTCTAATCCAAATATGAACGAATATTCTCATTTTCATATCTCCCGTCGCTCAACCTCTGCCAAGCCTCTCTCCTCAGATAGGAAATTAATCCGTGGACTTCATATTGCCATGAACTTCTCCATTTCTATAATTCTAATATCTCTATCTGATCACATTTCAACCAATCCTGGTCCTGACTGCAGCATTTCAACATCACCACCTATTGTGCGAGGACTAATCAACCCCAGGGCCCGTTCTTCATTTAATGTTTTGTATCAGAACGTCAGAAGTCTGAAGGCAAACTATCTTAACTCTAGAACTAATTGCGTCGAGAATAAGCTATCCTGTCTACATGACGTTGTTTATGGCAACAGTATAGATGTGATTCCTTTGGTGGAGACTTGGCTCTCTAGTCATGTGCGTGATGATGAAATCTTATCTGTTGGGTACAAGCTAATTCGTAGAGATCGTCAAACAGGTAAACGGGGAGGTGGTGTTCTGCTTGCCGTGAGAGATAGTCAAAACTGAACCTTCTGATTTCGTTTCTGACTCATTAGAACTTGCATCTGTTGCCATTAACTCCTCGTCCAGTAAAGTACTTGTTGCTGTCTGTTACCGTCCACCTGACTCCACCATTGATTTTATTCATGAACTATCCCGATTTAAAAAATTTGTTCAAGATTCACAATTCAGAGATGTCGTTCTAATTGGTGATTTTAACTACCCTAACATCCAATGGTCTAATGGTTCAGGTTTCTCTACCTTAAGTTCAGAATCTAGTTTCATTGACATTGTCACTGAGTTTAGTTACCTACAATTGATCAACTCGCCTACCCGTGGTAACAATCTTATCGACCTGGTTTTAACTACAAACGAATATTTGACAAACAACTTCGAAGTTACTGATGACGAATCCATCTCTCTGCACTCTAATCACAAAGCAATATTTTTCGACTTAAAACTCCATCAACAACCTAAACAATCTTCCGAACGTATAGTATATGATTACTCTAAGGGAGATTTCGTTGGCCTCATTAACTGTCTCAGGATCACTCCACTAGTAGATATAGTCCTCAACGAAAGTCACGACGTAAATCTTGCTTGGTCAAAGTGGAAAATCGCTTTCCTTGCCACTGTAGACTATTTCATTCCTAAAACAAAGCTCAAGCGTTCATTTACCCCTCCGTACATCACCAAGGACTTACTCCACGCCATCAAAATGAAAGAGTCACTAAGGAGAAAGGCTAAGAACTCACCTCAACTTTGGGAGAAATTCCGCAGAACTCGGCAACACGTCAAGTGTTGGATGAATTCCAAGATGAGAGAATATCTCTCTGGACTGTCCGAAAATGTGTTCAATGATCCTAAATCATTTTGGAGATTCTTTAAGATCCTCTATCCCTGACGTGATTCAATTGAATGGTCAGAAACTTTTTTCTGCGGAGGAAAAGCGGATGGCTTTAACCAATATTTTGCATCAGTCCTCCGACTCCGACACAAGTTCTTCACCTCTTATCTCTCCTTCTAACTCAACATCCAACTCTCTTGACTCATTAACTATATCTGAATCCGACGTTCAGTCATTGTTGTTCAATTTTTCACCCTCTAAGGCTACTGGTCCTGACGGTATAGCAGCTTATATTCTAAAGCGATGTTCTGAAGTAATCGCCCCGTCTTTGACTGCTCTCTTTGAGCTATCTCTTCAGCAGGGTGTTTTCCCTTCTGAATGGAAATCTGCAAATGTCGTGCCCATACCCAAGAAAGGCGACGCTCATGAGGCCACAAACTACAGACCAGTTTCATTACTATCCCAAGTCTCCAAAGTTCTAGAACGTCTAATTTTCAATCAGGTTTATTCTTTTGTTAAGAACTCTTTGCATGACCTTCAACACGGCTTTCGTTGCCATAGGTCATGTGTTACTCAACTTTTGAATGTGCTTCACGACCTTGGTATCTGGTAAGGAAATTGACATGGTTTATCTTGACTTTGCTAAAGCGTTTGACTCTGTGTCCCATAGCAAACTCTTGTTCAAACTTAAATCGTTTGGAATCTCTGGTCCACTTCTTAACTGGTTTGCTGATTACCTTCGTGATCGCAAACAGTGTGTTGTCGTTGAAGGAGTTTCCTCATCCTTTCTTAGTGTTACCTCCGGTGTGCCACAAGGTAGTGTAATAGGTCCTCTCCTATTCATACTTTATGTGAACGACCTTCCGGAGGTAACCAAGAATAGTACTGTTGCGCTTTTTGCTGATGACAGCAAATGTTATCGTGCTATACAATCACCAGATGATCGAGATATCCTCCAGCTTAACCTGGACGCTATGTCCAACTGGTCGCTGTCATGGCAATTGAAATTTAATGTCTCAAAGACGCTTTTACTCAGGATATCCTGCAAATGCAACCCTCCAACTCATTCCTACTTTCTTAACAACGAACCAGTCAAGAGCATAACTAGCCAAGTAGACTTGGGTGTGGTTATCAGCAATGACCTAAAGTGGTCCCCACACACAGCCAGCTGCACTGCAAAAGCCAATCGTATGCTTGGTTTTCTTCACAGGAATTCTACCCAAATGACTGATATTCGTTGTCGCAGGCTTCTTTTTCCTTGGTCTCGTCCGATCTCATCTGTCTTATGGTAGTGAGATCTGGGCACCTCAAGGATCGTCACGCGATCTTGCGATCGTCGAGGGTGTTCAAAGACGTGCTAGCAATTCATCCTTCAGGATTATGAGTTGTCATATCCTGAACGTCTTAAGAAGCTTAATTTACTTCCGATATCCTACTGGCTTGAACTGAAGGATCTCGTTTTCTTTTTAAATGTAAACAAGGCCTCTTCGACCTAGACATCTCCTCTTTCGTAACTTTTTCTTCTCAAAGCACGTCTCGCACCCGTTCAAATAAAGACAACTTGCTTCAAGTCAACCATTGCAGGACGTCTCTCTATAGGAATTATTTTTTCAACCGAATTGTCCTTCTCTGGAACAATCTCTCTCCCACCATTCGTAATAGTTCATCCGTTTCCTCCTTCAAACCCAGACTAACTGTTTACTACTCTTCTCTACTACACTCATCTTTCGATGTTAACAGAATGCGCACTTGGAAAACCTTTTGTTCTAAGTGCCACTCTTTCAACTTAAGCTGTTGTTGCTAATTCGTCATGTCTTCTGTAAACTGTATATTTGTTCTGGTCTTTATTTTATGTGTTATGTTTGTTTTCATTAAGGTCGGTCTTCACATGGGACTACTCATGTCCTGTTGACCTTACCTTCAACCATATATTTAGTTATTCAAAGTTTTTTCTCTAATTTAATAGTTTTAATTCTTTCGCATTTATATATGGTTGTAAAGTTAATAAATAAATTTAAAAAAAAAAGATTAAACGCACTTAAAAAGTAACCCTCCTACTTTAGTTTACTTTGAGCAAATAACTAAATTAATTTATATTTGTAGAAGTTTTATTAGATCTTTTCTATTAAACAATATGAGCGTCCGTAATATATGACAAGACTAGTTATCTACAGTATATAATGTGACGCATGACAAGGCTAGTTATCGTTTCACAAGAATTATTCACGCAAAGGGTATACATTTAATTTTTACCACACATATAATTTTGATCACTAAAATAATGATGTCCCACAATATTGATGCATCAAAACCACTAAAGCTCATGTGCATATAATTTCCTTGATGCAATCATCGGTCGCCATGCATGAGTAATATTCAGAAATTATTTGTTATGCATGCCTCTTTAATAATAAAAATAAAAAACTGGATGATTATAACTATTATATTGTGTTCAGTTTGGCAATTCGACTTTTCATTCCTGAACTTTCGGATCATTTTGAATATTTCAAAGATGGAATGAAGAAATAAAAAACGAATGAAGATATACGTACAATTCAAAAACTCATTAATAAGTTATGAAGAAAAGACAAAGATAGTCAGAGGCATGATGAAGGTTTTATGTGTAAAGATTCATCCTAATTTACATAAACGTTTTATCTTTGATTTTCTTGGCTTAGACAACATTCATTTTCAAAATTACTATGTCAATGAACTTATCAAATGCATCATTTTTGAAGCTATTCAAAAACGCACAGTACGTGTTTTAAATAACACTTAAACTGATAGCTCGCTGCAGAACATGATAATATAAATTGTAGCGGGTGTACAGACGCCCTTCCGCAGCCTGTCCTAGCGTCAAGGCTAGATAATTGTATAGCTCCGAACGAGTTTGAGTAACTGTCGTGGGTCGGAAAATATGCTAAAAATGTGGTTATAATGTAATGTAAAATGTAATGTGATTAGTCATATAAATGGATGTTTGAAATGATAAAGTCTATAAACCACAATCATTTTACCGCAGGCTAGGTTTATTGCGCACGCTGAAAGCCTTGAAAACATCTGTCATCAGTTATATAACATTAAGTTCGACAAAGCACGAGTAGGTTTATATTTATTGATATGCCGGCCTGGGATGCAAACGTCGAACGTGTAATTGGTCGAACTTAATTACTAGCAGCGTGCATTCGTTGGTTTGGTCCGTACCTTTTCTTGGTCAAATGCTTTAGGTTCGGCGCGCACATGATAAGTTCGACGTTTAAAACCTCGTTGATTTTATTCTATTCTTGATGCGATTGGAATAGTTCAACTTAATAGTCAATCGTTTCAAACGTCGAACTTTCATTGTAAATGACCTGGTAAGGTCGACCGTCGACGTTCGAACCTATAGCCTAATAAACACTACAATCAAATGTACAATCAAATGAGTTGATTGTGATAATCATAAACGGAGACTTCGAAAACCCCTTTAAAGGGAGTCTGATACCATGCATGTTCATGGTAACTCAACCTGCGAGATCGGCCTTTGCTTTACTAAGAACTGAAAACTTAAAATAATTATATGAGAAAATGAGTTTGTCTAGCATGCGAGTTGCAAGTCAAACATCTGCAATTATTTAGCAGAAAACAACACAAAACCAAATAATCTTTTCCAATATTTGAGAAAAGAATCTACGCTAAGATAACCAGTCTTTGGATGGCCGTAGCAAGGCAAAATTATTGGGGGGGGCAAGGAAGATTTTGAAATATAGGGTTTCTGAAATAGCATTTCCTGTCTTCTGTGAGTAATTTGCAGCAAGTTTAAACGGTTTTAACTCTTTCATTACGGGCGCAGTTAAAATGGGTCGTTGATGACCCGCAAAGTCGTCAATCGAAAAACACGGCACACGGTAACGCAAGATTAAAAATTGAAATTCGACAAGCGCCAGGAACATGAAATCCACGCACACGCCAAGTTTGATTTGATTTCATAAACAACTCTGCGATTGGTGGCCTTTTGAGTTTTCAAGATGCTATGCGGGCGTGCAAGATGGCCTTTTCTGGAAAAATGTAAATTTTTCAACCTGATTTATGATAATTAATGCTAATTTATATTAACATAATGTGTTTTGTTCGGGAAATTTAAAAGAACAAGTAAAAGCCGGTTTATTGGGCTTCCAGAAAATGTATAGCTTTCGCAACAGTTATGGTTATTTCAAGAGATATCAATAGAACAACGTGGTCGTTCAATTTTTGATGTTTTTCAGCCGTAGGGAAAGAGTTAATAAGCAATAATAGGTAAATTGAAAATAATCGAAGAAAAAGCGTGAAAGGAAAAGCAGTTTATTATCTGTTGAATTGAAAATAATCAATGTAAATACAGTTTAACAAAGCAAAAAAATGGTCAGTGACAAAAAATGAACCCCCTTCTCTGCTCCCCCCTACCCCCGTCAATGAGAGGAATTATGTAAGGGTTACCCGAAGCAGAGTCTCTGCAGAGATCCCACCCGTCCACCCGCACGGGAGCTCATACTTTTAAATATATACGCAAGCTATCTATACACTACAAAGACAATAGGTTCTGTGCATGTGGGTCAAAAAGGTCAAAATTCACCGTGTTTAGAAATGTAGGAAATAATTCACCAAATTGGCTTAAAATTTGATATGTGTGTTGTTTAGCCGACTTACAACGATGAGGAAAAATTCAGGCGAAAATATAAAATTGATCGATGCGAAAAAATATCGGCCACTCTACATTAACTCTTTCATTACGGGCGCAGTTAAAATGGGTCGTTGATGACCCGCAAAGTCGTCAATCGAAAAACACGGCACACGGTAACGCAAGATTAAAAATTGAAATTCGACAAGCGCCAGGAACATGAAATCCACGCACACGCCAAGTTTGATTTGATTTCATAAACAACTCTGCGATTGGTGGCCTTTTGAGTTTTCAAGATGCTATGCGGGCGTGCAGGATGGCCTTTTCTGGAAAAATGTAAATTTTTCAACCTGATTTATGATAATTAATGCTAATTTATATTAACATAATGTGTTTTGTTCGGGAAATTTAAAAGAACAAGTAAAAGCCGGTTTATTGGGCTTCCAGAAAATGTATAGCTTTCGCAACAGTTATGGTTATTTCAAGAGATATCAATAGAACAACGTGGTCGTTCAATTTTTGATGTTTTTCAGCCGTAGGGAAAGAGTTAAACTGACAGAAAATCGATCTTTCTCACTACTTCGCTGTGTTTATAGCGATTTATGTACATTGTGATTGGTAACTACTAGTACTCTCAGTAGTTTTCCTGGGAAGTAGGTTTCCCAAGAAAATTAAGACGGGGGCGGGTAGGGAGAGCGCGGGGATGGGGCCTGCTGTGGCCTGTATGCGAGTTAACGTGTAGAAGCTATACAAGACAAATATGAATAAAGCTGTTGCTGATATTGTGTCCAGGAGCACAACAATACTGTTTACCTAGCTGCCGTAATCTGAATACGACTGTTGGGAAGAGAGAAGTTGGCACTCAAACACCCTCTGCCTTGCAGAATAAGACGCAGTCTGATGAGAAATATGTTTTGGAAGCTACTAAGAGTTCTTATTTTGGTGAATCTTTTCAAGTTTCAGAGGCTGTTTCCCCTCCCGTCTCACAAGAGTGCACTCACCAAGCCATTTTGCATAATCAACAATCAACCATCTGTCAAAGTGATAAAACCCACAATGTGGATCAATCCCCAAAGGAGGAAGCGGCAAGAATCAACGCAAAACAATGTTCGTTCATGGTATTTGAAAAGCAAATGGCTAATTATAGAAATAAACACCGAATTCGCTTCACTTCTTCGTTATGTCTGAAGGACAATAACCTGAATATTGAAGGAAGGAAACATCAAAATACTTGCGCGTCTTCCCACTCCACACCAACTCAGTACCGAGAAAAACAATAGCACATATCAAATTCCTGCAGGGAAAGCTGCAACAACTAATGCAAAAGAATACAAAAAGCAAAGAGCTAACTACAGGAGCAAACATCGAAGCTACTTCACTTCTTCGTTTAAAACAAACAAGCCGCGCTCGGAGAACAACAGCATGAATAATGAAGAAAGAAAACCTGAAAATACTTATGCGTTTTCCCACCTTACGCCACCAAATCAGCCGCATCGATTCCTACAGGGAAAAGATCAAACTACCTGTAAAGAAATTGACGAATCTGTTATCCCCTCGCCCGGCGCGAAGCGCCGGCCGAAGGCCTGAGGGTGCTAATATCGACCGGCGTTTAGTCCCTTATCACGCGAGATCCAAGCGGATCCTGATCTCGGATCGGCTTTATAGGTATATATATATATATATATATATATGATCAACCGTCCTCATGCGCGGCATCGGAAAATGTGGCACTGGTAACTAGATACTCAGATTAAATTGAACCGTCACAAGAGACATAGTTTTTTGAGGAAATAGAAATCCGAGTCCGAGTATGTATTTTGACTCGCTAATTCCAAATCTGTTTTCAGAATTGAAAACGGTTATATATTGATCGAGATTATCATATATAGCCGACCAAGCCCGGACTAATTTCTAAGTACATAAACCATTTTTACGAAGGGTATTCACGTTCTCGTAATATAGTAGACACATATGTTATGTATTTTGACTCGCTAATTCCAAATCTGTTTTCAGAATTGAAAACGGTTATATATTGATCGAGATATTCAAAATAATATACGACGAAGTGAAGCCGGCTTATCATAGCCGACAAAGGCTCAAAGCCGACTAATTTCTAAGTACATAAACCATTTTTACGAAGGGTATTCACGTTCTCGTAATATAGTAGACACATATGTTATGTATTTTGACTCGCTAATTCCAAATCTGTTTTCAGAATTGAAAACGGTTATATATTGATCGAGATATTCAAAATAATATACGACGAAGTGAAGCCGGCTTATCATAGCCGACAAAGCCGACTAATTTCTAAGTACATAAACCATTTTTACGAAGGGTATTCACGTTCTCGTAATATAGTAGACACATATGTTATGTATTTTGACTCGCTAATTCCAAATCTGTTTTCAGAATTGAAAACGGTTAAATATTGATCGAGATAACGTTCAAAATAATATTGACCGGCTTATAGCGACTAAAGCCGACTAATTTCTAAGTACATAAACCGTTTTTACGAAGGGTACTCACGTTCTCGTAATATAGTAAACACGTATGTTATGTATGTTGAATCGCTAATTCCAAATCTGTTTTCAGAGTTTAAATCGGTTAAATATTGGCCGAGATAACGTTCAAACATTTCTTCGACGAAACGGGCTTTTGCAAATTGTGAATGTTTGCAAAACACAAATACACGGCCACGGCGTGCGAGGTCTGGGCACCATGGATGTGGAAATTTCCATAGGGGGGGGGGGGGTTGGTACAGAAAAGGCGGGCGAGGGGATTATTGCGAATTCGTATTTCTAGTAATACTTGACGATTCCGCACCAATATATGTCAAGCAACGGTTTCGTCAATATGGAAACCCAGCAACGAGATCAACACCGTTCTACCGAGAGGTTATGCATCAACAACGAAGACAAGCCAGTAGAAATCTCAATACTCGAGCCGGAAAAAAGGGCAGTCAGGGTTTTTTTCGTGTACGAAAAATGACCCACCAAACAGAAAACTGGTTAAACTATCTGGATCTTGTCCACAAAATTACACGAAATCAACCTTTCAACAACAACAACAACAACAACCGCAGCGTCGACGTCAACCACAACAACAACAACAAGAACAACGAAATGTATTAACGGCATTTGAAAACAGGATACCTATCAGAATCACCCGCCACCTAGATACCCCAGACGCTCCACCTAATTTTCCGACTGCAAATAGGAGTCATAATCCCGAGAATTGTATTTTAGTCAATATTTCTTCTTCCTTAGCTGGTTGTCACCAAACACCTGGCTCTCAACATTTTTTTGTTCCTTCACTGATGCTTTCTAACGTTATGTCTCTAGCGCCTAAAATCGACGAACTACGTGAGGTGATTCATCATGCTGACATGGACCTCGTTTGTATAACAGAGACGTGGCTTCGAGATAACATTCATGATAATGTCGTCGACGTGTCTGGATTTAACCTGACGCGACGAGATAGAACGGAAAGACAACACGGAGGAGTCTGTATGTATATTAAGAATTCTATCCAATTTCACTTGTTAGACGATCTTATGGATGAAAATTTTGAAGTTATCTGGGTTCATATTCGTCCCTCCCGACTCCCAAGAGGTATACCCTGCATAATTGTAGGCACTGTTTACCACCCACCAAGCGCTGATGACCTGGCAATTTTGCATTACCTCTTTAAATGTATGTCAGCAATCGAAGCTCGGTTCCCAAACAGTGGAGTTATTCTACTTGGCGATTTCAACAAATTGAACATCTCTGGGCTCAAAAATAATTTCAAGCTTAAGCAGATCGTCAAGTTTCCAACACGTGGCCTAAACACCTTAGATCTTATCCTCACCAATTTGAATGATTATTATGACACTCCAATTAAGCTTCCCCCCTTTGGGCTCTCTGACCATGTCACTATCGAAGTACAACCATTAGCACGACCTGGAGTTCACAAGTCAAATTACTGTAAAATCCAGGGACTCACGGCCAACTAAACGTCTCGCGATGCGAACATACTTAGAGTCAATAAAAATTCAAGATTTGGTTGACAGCAAGAGTTCGTGCGAAGCACAAACCAATGTGTTAGAAAAGATTGTTAACAACGGTATGGATATTCTTCTTCCTATGAGATCAAAAACGATTGTGGCTAACGAGCCCCCGTGGATCAATCAGGCCTTGAAAAAGATGATCCGTGCTGGGCAGAAAGCCCTAGCTGAGGGAGACTTGGACACCTTCCGGTCACTTAGGAATCGTGCAAACCGCGAGAGGAAAAGGTGCCGCGCAAAGTATTACGATTCCAAGGTGAAGCATTTAAGGGGTTATGATCCGGCAGCTTGGTGGAAAGAAATTAAGAAACTTAGTGGAATGTCTGCCGCTATACGTGATGATTCAACAACAGTATTACAGCACATCGACTGCGGTCTAGAAGAACCAACTCCGGTCAATCTAGCTAATGTTATTAATAAGGCTTTCCTCTCTCCGATGAGTGATTTTACACCCTTACCACCCAGTATTCCTGTGGATACTGTCTTCTGACTGTGTATTTACAGTCACTGAAGAATCTGTTTTTAAGAAACTCATTGCATCAAACCCGACGAAAGCAACTGGCCCAGATGGAATTCCCAGCTGGCTATTGAAGGAGAACGCCGATATTCTTGCGCGTCAAATAACTAGCATTATGAATAGTTCATTTCGCGAAGCCCGGTTGCCTCAGTCATGGAAAGAAGCTGATATCACTCCAATACCAAAACAAAAACCTGTGAAAGATGTAAATAAACATCTACGACCAATTTCTTTGACCCCAATTCTCTCTAAGGTTGCAGAAGATTATGTTGTTGGGAGATTCTTAAAACCAGCTGTGTTAAAGAAAGTCGACCCCCAGCAATTTGGAACCGTTCCAGGCTCAAATACCACCTACGCCCTTATCAGCATGTTACATTCGTGGAACAGTTCCACTGATGGGAATGGTGCAACTGTCAGGGTTGTACTATTTGACTTCAGGAAGGCCTTTGATCTTATAGACCACCATATATTGGTCCAGAAGCTAGACTCTTACGATATCACATACGGCATTGTAACCTGGATCACCGACTTCTTGACCAGCCGTAAAGAAAGAGTTAAACTTAGCCAGGAATGCCATTCGGAGTGGGGTGCGATCCCCTCTGGGGTACCACAAGGGACGAAATTGGGTCCGTGGCTATTCATCATAATGATCAATGATCTTAACATCTCTGGTGTAGATATGTGGAAGTACGTTGACGACTCAACTTTTGCCGAAATTATTCAAAAAGATGAAATTAGTCATATCCAGGCAACTGTCGACGATCTTGCCAACAAATCCAGAGTTGATAAGTTCCAGCTTAACGATTCTAAATGTAAAGAATTGCGTATCAGTTTTTCAAAATCCAATAAGGAGTTTGATCCTATTATGGTAAATAACACTTCCCTAGAAATAGTCGAACACGTGAAGATTCTGGGTTTGAATGTGTCAAACAATTTGAAATGGAACGTCCATATCAACGAATTGGTGAAGAAAGCATCAAAGAGACTTTATTTTTTAACCCAGTTAAAACGTTCAAATGTAGGTTGCAAGGAATTGGTTCAGTTTTTTAAATCCTGCATTAGATCCCTGATAGATATGCCTGTCCAGTATACCATGATAGTCTTCCTGAGTATCTCTCAAAGGACCTTGAAAGAATTCAAAAGCGGGCTATGTGCATTATTTATCCATCTATACCGTACGACGAAGCACTGACAACTGCGGAACTAATCCCTCTCTTTCAACGTCGTCAAGAAATTACCGATAAACTTTTCCAGCAAATCTTGAACGATGATACTCATAAATTACATAAGTTATTACCTACTGTCAATAATACTTCCTTAAACTTAAGAAAAAAGTGTACATTCATACTGCCTAGGGTCAAAACGGACCGTTTTAAAAAAAAGTTTTATTATTTTTAATTCGTTGAAAGCATAACCTGATTAATATCTTCTAATATTGTAGTATACTTATCGTGATTTTAAATTTTTTACCTATTTTATCCTTGTAAACTTAACTTAATTCAGCATTTTTGGCTGCAATGTTATTGTTAACAATCTATCTATCTATCTATCTATCTATCTATCTATCTATCTATCTATCTATCTATCTATCTATCTATCTATCTATCTATCTATCTATCTATCTATCTATCTATCTATCTATCTATCTATCTATCTATCTATCTATCTATCTATCTATCTATCTATCTATCTATCTATCTATCTATCTATCTATCTATCTATCTATCTATCTATCTATCTATCTATCTATCTATCTATCTATCTATCTATCTATCTATCTATCTATCTATCTATCTATCTATCTATCTATCTATCTATCTATCTATCTATCTATCTATCTATCTATCTATCAATTAACTCCATATGAATTGCTTCAAAGTTACCCCCAAGGTACAATGTATTGTGGTATTTGCAAAAGGGCGACGACGGCTTGTTCTTACGCGTAAATGCATGATTTGAACCATATTCAATTTTCTAATTTTACGTTCCACGTACAGGTTAAAACGTAGCAAATTAAGATCAACCTATAGCCGTCACACTCACGATGCCAAAATAAAAAGAGAAAAAAGACAAGGTGACGCAGTTGAATTAGAGAAAGATATGTTTCCAGAAACTGGACAAAACACTAAGTACGTATTAACTAAATCATCTGCGGCATACAGTTAGACAGTATCAAAGAGCAGGTAACTCAATGGTCGTCCTCGAAAACTAATCGTCTTTACGAGTCAAATGCTATAGGTTACTCTGAGGTATCCATGCACGCAGTCTATCCAACAAAACAATTAAAAATAAACACAACCTTTCTTAAATAACGCCTATAGTAACTGTCATAAACGGTACATATTGCAGGATTTTCAAAACTCCTATGAATCTTTGGCCCGACTGTGACTGTACTGTCATAGTTAAAATGCCAATCGTAATGAACAAAACGTACAGTAAGCAGACCATAAACCAATCCACCATAATAAGAAAGATGGCGGCATATCGATTTTACCAAAATGCATTGCGAACCTAACCTAAACTAGTTATAATAGCAGTTAAAAGAAGTTTGACATGTCAACATCAATTTAATTGATAATAGCTTTCTTCTTACTAATTTTGGTGTCCTCAAAGCTCTGTCTTCTGGTATATTTTAAAGATATAGAGTTTAATGCTCGCAAAGGTTCATGGTAAGATTAACATGCGGCCATATTTTTTATTATGGTGGATTACTTACATAAATGTAATACCTTAAGGCTTAAAGATCAAAATCAAAGTGCTGGCGAAGGTAGAGTTTATGTTCATGCTTGAGATCTTTCTTCACGCTTGGAGTAATGAGGACCATACTCTTCTCAAGGTGGGGTTGTTCTTCAGGACGCAAGCCACGTCGGCATGGTAATATGTGTTTTGCGCTGTAGGGATTTGCCTAAATTCGCAGTTTTCTCTCCACTGTCGTATCTCCTTATGACAAATGACAATATTATAAGGGGAGGAAGGTTGACTAATTGATGTCCCCTGAACGTATTGTTTGGATGTGGACAGCCAGCGCATACCTTCACGTTAGGCACCAGAAATTTAAGAAGAAAGGGATTTCTGTCATTTGCTTCGCTCGCTGGTTGGTAATCAATCGACTCTAAGTGCTGTGATGAACTATCATTCTGTGCAGTTTGTTCGGTGGAGCAAGATTGGGCAAATGTTCCAACAGCAGGAGATGAGATTGGCGGAACATTGTCGAGCATCTTTCGTGTCTCCTCTTCTACAAGGTACACTTGGTTGAGTAAACTGCTGGATTCAGGAACTCCTAGAACAAATAAGTAGACCCAAATTATATGTTTGCATATTTCTTTTTTGGCTTTCAAGCCCTGCGGACAACTGCACGAAGGCTCTCTTGAAATGTGAGCTTCATAAGTACAAGAATGGTCTTCAACTTGGGCAGAGGAGACCACGTAAATACGATGCGATGTGTCAATGTTCCTTGACGTTACTACACGAATCCTTGAGGACTGATGCTTTGCTTTAGCCAGATTCTTTTGAAACTGTTTACTGCGATTCTTTCGAAATCATCCTCCTTTTTGTCGTCAACTCCGGGATACGCTCGCTTTCCTTATCGGGGAGATCCTCAGAACTGCTACCAGATAGATCAGATGGATTAGATAGATAGATAGATAGAAAACTTTATTTATACACGCTGACCCCATCAACCGAAGCTGATTTCCATGGGGGGGCGTGTGCAAAATTATACAGATAACATTTTTTAAAAGCTATTTACAAAATTATATCTATTAGATAAAATCTAAGTTATTAACTAGTATACAGTAATCTATATTTACAGGTACAGTACTTCAAAGTTGCATTTACTATCAATCAATCAATCAATGTGAACAGCGATTTTCTTTCGAAAGGCAGAAAGGGATTTGCTCTCTCTAATTTCTTGTAAACAAAGGCTACTTGAAATGTCCCGAAGGTGATACTTAGTTTTCTCACCTTTATATGTGAAAAGATTAGTGAGTGACTTAGGACCCATTTTATTTAATAATTTGTACATGATTCTTGCTTTCCCTTTCTTTCTTTCTGTTTTAAGTGGCTTCCAGCCCAATGCTTGCAGAGCAACAGAATGATCTGTGGCATTGTTCATATTCATAATAATTCGCGCAGCTCTATTTTGGAGTTTTTGGAGTCTTTTTTATTGTGTTTCGCCAAACACATCCCACACTTCACAGCAGTAATCGAAGTATGGCCGAACAATAGCATTATACACAGAAAGAATGGTTCGCTTATCAGCAAATTCTTTCAGTCGTCTAAGAGCCGATATACCGGATGTTATTTTCTTGCAAACATTCTCAGTGTTACTCCAAGATAAATGCTGGTCAATTGTCACTCCAAGAGTTTTGGATTCATAAACTTGTTTAACTGATTCGTTCTCAATTTTAACATTTAGTTTCAAATTTGAAATACTTCTAAACATTTGTTTAGAACCAATTAACATAAACTCTCTCTTAGCTACATTTAAGCTAAGTTTATTGGCGATTAACCATTTTCTAAGATTTTCTAAATCAGAATTCACTGCAGCTTGAGTCTCCAGAAGCGGTCAGGTTAGTGTCGTCAGCAAACATCCGAGGTTTTGTTTTATATAGACATTGAGGCAAATCATTAATATATAATAGGAAAAATAGTGGCCCTAAAATAGAGCCTTGTGGTACACCACATTTGATCAATTTCTCTGATGAAACAGAGCCTTGTATTTGGCATTTCTGCCTTCTATTCGAGAGATAAGATTTGAGAAAAGACATAGCTTGCCCTTTTACTCGATACAACTCCAGTTTTCTCAATATAATTTAATGATCAACAGTATCAAATGCTTTCTTTAAGTCAATTAAGACTACTAGGTTGAACTTTTTCCGGTCTAAATTCATATACCACTCATTTGTACAGTCCAGTAATGCTGTGACTGTAGAGTGAAATTTTCTAAAACCAAATTGACAATCGCTTAGATGTCCAAATTTAGTTAAATAATTATATAGTTGATCATATAGAATTCGTTCCATAATTTTGCTAATGGCTGGCAGAACTGAAATTGGTCTGTAATTTCCAGGCACGTTTCGTTGGCCATTTTTATAAAGAGGTATTACTCTAGCCGTTTTCCATTCATCAGGGAAAAGGGATAGAATAATAGCCTGATTGAATATGTATGTCAATGAATCTGAAATGATAGGTGCAGCTATTTTAATAATTTTACAAGAAATCTTATCAACTCCAGTAGCTTTATTGCTAGAGAGACAAAGTAAGAGATGGTAGACCTCCTTGACTGTGACTGGCTGGAATGCAGCGAATTCTGATTTAGCATTTTCAATATACGTTTCAAAGTTGGAATTTGACGAATCAATTTTGCTAGCTAGATCAGGGCCAATATTTGAAAAATAATCATTAAAGCCCTCTGCAATATCTTTGGTATTTGTCAAGCTATTTTCATCTAATTTTAACTCATTTACTATCATTAACTACTGGTTTTAGTACATTACCAGCAGTTTTAATTCTAAATGATTTTAAATATGTGCAGTAAGCACTCCCTATCACCTGATTGGTTTAAGTGCAAGTTGGAGCGATTTAGGAATGATCTACCTATATGGTCATTATTTAAAAATGTAATATTATGTTTCGAGCATATCATACCTTTTTATGACACTTGAGATGGCAATCTTTTTGGAGTGATCTTTTAGGTCTTCGACGAGCCCATCCATTTTGGCAACCACTTCTTCAACATCTTCAGAAACCAAGTTATTGGTGCCCACATGAAGGATTACTGTTTCATACTGATCACCTTCTGACCAATGCTCTCTGATCTTCGATTTAATGTTCCACTCTTGCACCACTCTGAGAGTGAACGACTGACTGACAACCTGCAGCCCGTTCGATTTTCTTTTGGTCAATGTGTTTGACCATTGAGTCACCAATCACCAGGACTTTCCTTGCATTTTCATTCTGCATTTCAGTTTCAGACTTCTCAGAATGGACTTGGTTTTTCTTTCTATTTTGAGTATGTGCTTGGCTCTTCTGGTTCTTCTTTAGATTTTGGAACTTCAACATTACGACATTACTAACCAATTTCCTAAAATTCTTTTGAAAAAAATGAGCGAGAATTTCGGCATTTCTGGTATGGAGCTAAAATGATTTGAATCGTATTTATTTGACAGAAAACAACAATGTTAATGGCCATTTATCGTATGCGAGGAGAATAATTTGTGGAGTCCCTCAGGGCTCTATCCTTGGCCCCTTGTTGTTTTTGTTGTATATTAATGATTTACCAAAGTGTTTGAAATTAACCACTCCATGCCTGTACGCTGATGATACCCAAGTTTTCACCTCCTGAAGAGTTGGTGACAAACTTGAATTCTGATCTCGCCAATGTCCGCAAGTGGCTTGTAGTAAACAAACTCCAAACTCATCCATCTAAGACCAAACTTATGACTTATGTTTACTGGTTCTACCTATAATCTTAATAATAAAATAAGCGACCATCTTGTTACGATTAATAATACTCCTATCTCAAGAGTAATTACACACAAATATTTAGGGGTGGAGCTAGATGATAAACTTAGTTGGGATAAACATATTGAGACGATTTGTAAAAAGGCCAGTGCGGGCATTGGAATGATGAGATGTATGAAGAATTTTGTTCCGAACGATACATTAGAAACTGTTTATAAAGCTCTGGTCCAACCATATTTTGAATACTGTTGCCCTCTCTGGGATAATTGCGGTAAAATTCTAAAGGATAAATTACAAAGATTCCAATCTCATGCCGCTAGAGTATTAACAGGCGCTACCTACGTAAGATCGATCGATGTGCTTGACACTCTTTCTTGGGCTACGCTTGATACGAGGCGATCCTATGCTAAATCAATATTGGTCTATAAGATACTTAATGCTCATACCGCACCTAGCCTTGGGAACACATTCATGAGAAGAAGTATTAGTCAAGATACTTATAATCTTTGCAATAATTTAACAGATTTGACAATTCCAAAACCTAGAAAATAATTTTTAAAAAAGACATTTAAATATAGTGGTGCTATGCTATGGAATAAACTATCTTGTGAAGCGAAGACTGCGGAGACTCTTTACTCTTTTAAAAACCATATTAGGCGTTGATTCGTGTTTCACTTCCTCTTCTTGCTCTTATCTTGTATATAGTTAGTTAATGTAGTTAATGTTCTTAATTAATAATAATGTTAATGTTCTTAGTTAATGTTAGTTAATGTTCTTTTTATTTTAACAATTTATAGAGCCCCAAATCAGTCTCTAGACACCTTTATTGAAGATCTCAACAATACTCTTTCAATGATTCCTTCTGAAAGCGAAATTATATTACTTGGTGACTTTAATGTTAACTTTTTGACTTCTAAAACAGATCCGACTCTACATATGAAACGGAAACTTACTACCTTTGCTAATTTAAACAACCTTGAACAACTGATTGATAAACCAACTAGAATAACTGAAAATACTTCTACGACAATTGACTTAATATTTGCAAACAACAAACGCCACATAGCCTCGTCTGGCGTTCTACATGTCCATCTGAGCGACCATTCACTCATCTACTGTGTCATCAAAGCAGGAGTTACGAAGGCCCCTGGTAAGACCATTGAATACCGATCTTTCACGAACTATTCAAAGGAGTCATTCGTTTGGGAACTTAGCTCTGTACAATGGGACATTATTGACGAGGAGCCAGAAATTAACACCGCTGTTAAAATATGGAACAATATTTTTACAGATATTGCTGACCGACATGCTCCAACAAAAACGTTTCGAACTAAAGGAATCCAGACGCCCTGGATTACTTCACACAACTGAACAGCGCTATGCAGGAACGAGACTACCTTCACCGAAAAGCAACTAAAACTAACTCTAATTTTCACTGGGTAATGTACAAAAAATTGAAATCATTTGTTAACAAAACTGTTCGTAAATGCAAATCTAATTACTACTTAAATCTGATCAACAAAAACAAAGGAAACTCAAGTGAACTATGGAAAACCCTCAATAAATTATGTAATCAAAAATCTAGCTCACCACCATCATGCATCGAAGTTAATGGTGTATCTCATACAGAACCTACATCCATTGCAGAAGTACTAAACAATCACTTTTCCACTATTGGAACCAAACTGGCAACTAAAATAAAAGAAAAACTTTCCCTTTTTCCCCGAAATCTTTCAACCATTCCTGAATCCATAACTGCTTCTAACAACAACAAATTTACCTTCCAAGAAGTCGATGAAAGCTTCGTTTACAATCAAATTCAACAACTTAAAACTAACAAAGCTATAGGCGTGGATCGTATTAGTGCCAAATTATTAAAGGATGCTTCCTTTGTCATCACTCCTGTTCTAACAAAATTATTCAATCGCACGCTAAACTCTTCAACATTTCCATCATTTTGGAAATCAGGAAAAGTAACCGCTCTCTTCAAAACGGGTGATCGGTCGGATGCTAACAACTACAGACCAATCACAATCCTTCCTACTGTAAGCAAAATCCTTGAAAAAGCTGTACACATGCAAATCTACAACTTTCTCACTACTAATGACTTTCTATCACCGCAGCAGTTTGGATTCCGGCCCAAGCTATCAACCGAAATAGCACTGGGTCATTTTACTGACAACATTTTATGTAATCTAGACAAAGGTTTAACAACTGGTGCCGTTTTTCTAGATTTATCAAAAGCTTTCGATACCGTTGATCACTCCATCTTGTTTCGTAAACTTATCTCTGCTGGTTTTTCTGAAAACTCTACTAATTGGTTCAAATCCTATCTATCCAACAGAAACCAAGTCACCACTTTGGCAAACGCAATCTCTTCTTCTAAACTAGTTGCTGTCGGTGTTCCCCAAGGAAGCGTCCTTGGACCACTGTTATTTCTAATTTATGTTAACGACTTATCAACATGTGTTAGTTACTGCAATATCTCATTATATGCCGATGATACAGTCATCTACTACTCATCTACCAACGCCAATGACCTTGAAGAAAAGATTAATTCTGACCTTGACCGCTTAAGTGAATGGTTTAACACAAATCTACTTACACTAAACGTATCCAAATGCAAATACATAATCTATGGCAGCACTCGAAAACTTTCAAACTTTGGACATATTTCACTAAAAGCAAATGGCTCACCTCTGGATAGATCTGATTCGTTCAAATATTTAGGAGTAACAATCAACCAAAACATGTGTTGGTCAGATCACATTAATTCCATCACCAAGAAAGTCAACCAACGCCTAGGCCTAATCCGTCATGTTAAACATTTACTGCCTCTTCATGCCAGAGTCACCCTCTATAACAGCCTTATACTACCTTTACTCGACTATAGTGATATTGTGTGGGGAGACAAGAATAATTCTACACTCATAGACCACCTACAGATATTACAGAACAACGCCGCCAGAATTATCCTTGACCTTCCTAATTACTTCTCTGCTACAGAATCACTATCAACTCTTAATTGGAAACCACTTTATCTTCGTCGTCACTACCATCGTTGTCTCTCTATTTTTAAATGTGTAAATGAAATTTCAGATTTGGATCTTGAGCTCAAGAAAATCTCTAGCATTCACCACCACAAAACACGTCGGTGCAACGACTACCGTCTACCTCGACCACGCACAAATTGGGGGAAACAACGAACACTTTATCATGCAGTTTCAGACTGGAACTCATTGTCAACTGACTTGAGACAATCGACTAACATTAATTATTTCAAAACAACCCTAAAGAAACTATTTTAATTACTTAAACGTTTACTCTTTCAATCTTATCTACCACTGACTTAAATCATGTATTTTAACACTACTGTACTTTATATTTACGACAGGACCTCCCTGAAAATCACGATTGGTGAGCGGAGCATCCTGTATAAATATTATAAAAATAAATAAAATAAATAAACAAAGAAAGTACAAAGTTGGTGTACTGCTCAGATTTTTAAGTGCTTGACACTCTTTCTTGGGCTACGCTTGATACGAGGCGATCCTACGCTAAATCAATATTGGTCTATAAGATACTTAATGCTCATACCGCACCTAGCCTTGGGAACACATTCGTGAGAAGAAGTATTAGTCAAGATACTTATAATCTTCGCAATAATTTAACAGATTTGACAATTCCAAAACCTAGAAAAGAATTAAAAAAAAAGACATTTAAATATAGTGGTGCTATGCTATGGAATAAACTATCTTGTGAAGTGAAGACTGCGGAGACTCTTTACTCTTTTAAAAACCATATTAGGCCTTCATTCGTGTTTCACTTCATCTTCTTGCTCTTATCTTGTATATAGTTAGTTAATGTAGTTTTTAGTTTATTTTTTATACCTATAATTTCTACTTGTGTTATAGTATTTTTTGTGTGAACACGCCCCTCATGGAAATCAGCTATTGTTGTTGGGGCCAGCGTGTTATTTTTAAATAAAGATTTACCTACCTACCTAACATTTCTAGCAGAGCCTGAAAGCCTTCAGAGTAAAAGGGTTCCATTGAAACTTGGTAGCGTACATCACCTTTATACTTTATTATAATATATATTTATTATATAATATTTATTATTATCGTATATTAGTATATACGATATTATAATCACTGCCCATGCAGCACCACTTTTATATCTTTCCTTATTATTGACAGAGTTGATGTATTAATCTATTACTTCATATTGTAATATAATAAAGTATATTATATACAATGATTTAATAATATTATATAAATAATAATGATATAATTTTTTAGGTGCCCAGTGTTAACTAAGAACAAGAAGCCCGCTAGGCGTTAACTTGGGCCACTTAATCACTGGACAAATTAGGGAGATATGGCGTGGATTTGGGCGGGGGGTATGGGTATGAATGGCGAAAGCTTACCTCGGCTTTGCAGCCCGAGGAATGAGGAAGAAAAATCAGGCGTCTACACGCAGGCTACCCCCCCCCCCAATGCAGAACACCTGACACGCAGCCGAAATTTAATGTAAACACTAAACACGGGCAATGCTATTTTTTCTAATATCTGTTCGATTGAAGGTCTTCGTGTGTCAACATTTATATAAAAACAACGGAAAGGTATACGAAACATATCTGTTACGAAATTACATCGGTTTAATGAACATAAAAGCATTACATCATTGGGTAAACAACGAATAGATCTTGAAGCCATGTCCTTTGATTTTAGAGGCGAGTCTCGCTTTAATCGCTAATACGCATTTTCTTATATTACATCTGATCTTCACATTTTAAGTAGACGAAACCTACAGCGTTCGATTCGCCAGATTCAAGTGATCATTTTAATATAGAATTGATGTAAATCGGATAAAAACACAACATTTCATAATTCATATTACGGAGTTTCACGGGATAAATGTCAACACAGTATAATAATATTTCCCTGCCCTTCGGCTGTCCTTTCCGTCTTCATGATTGATCTCTCATCTGTGTTTCTTTCATCTTCACATTTTAAGTAGACGAAACCTACAGCGTTCGATTCGCCAAATTCAAGTGATCATTTTGATATAGAATTGATGTAAATCGGATAAAAACACAACATTTCACGATTAATATTACGGAGTTTCACGGGATAAATGTCAACACAGTATAATAATATTTCCCTGCCCTTCGGCTGTCCATTCTGTCTTCATGATTGATCTCTCATCTGTGTTTCTTTCATCTTGGAGAGAATCTTTGCAATGGTTTGCAGGTTTACAGGTCTCGGTAAACTTTCCAACTGCGATTCATTGTCAATAAAACGAAAGTCCGAAATCGCTTTGCATTGCAACGACTATCTCTGTTATGTTGACGTTTCGTCCACGGTTCTCTCTTTAATCTCTCATCTGTGTTTCTCTCAGTCATCCAGTTATCTTGGAGAGAATCTTTGCATTAATTTGCGGGTTTACAGGTCTCGTAAATGCTTTTCAGACTGCGATTCATTGACAATAAAACTGGCCGAAATCGCTTTAATTCGCTATTTATACGCCCACGCAATAATTACATTCTCTCGACGTATAAAACGACGAACATGACGAATACGAACATGACAAACATGACGAACATGACGAACACAGAAATCAAGCTGGATTTAAGACTTGTGCTCACCACAAGTGGCCCAAGTAATTAGCTATGATTATAATGTATGAATTAACTAACATAACCAAGAAAATCAGATAAGGTGCTCCCTGACAGCTTGAGCAACCTTCATAATATTACATCATGGATTACATGATGGCTATTAATTAAATTCAATGGCACCTGTATAGTAAAGTGGGCACTTAGCCATCTCAAGTCTGACCTAAACCAATTTGTTTTGAAACTTATAATAACCTGTACTAATAACAACATTTTTTTTGAAGTCTGTAACTCAGGTCCGTAACTAAAATAGAGCCTTTTGATTGGCTGAGTACGAGGTCCGTATCACACCTGTACGGACCTCTCGCAACTTTTCGGGCCAAAACGTTGCAATTTTTTTGACTTTGCTCGAAAAAATAAACTCATGTTATTTACAATTTTGGTCGGTCCGTACTGGAAAAATATTTTCCCTCAGTCTCAGAAGCGGCCCTCGACCTCGGGCTGCTTCTGAGACTTCGGGAAAATATTTACCTCCCAGCCGGTAAATAACATATATGTATATAATAACTATTAATCAACACATTAGTGCTCTGACTACTTGGCTATTTAGACACTGTCAGTCAGGATACTACAGATTTGATTGACATTGATTTGGAAAATTGTAGCTTGGATTCATAGTTGGGTAGTCATAATTTTCTGTTAAATTCTCTCTTCATTAAAAAAATTTAATGTGGATACATTGAGAAGATTTAAGCCTTGGAATTACTGAGGAGACAACCAGCTGTCTATGCAGACCTAAATAGTGGTGAAGTTTGTGGCGTACAGGTAGCAAGTGATGGCAATCCACCCCTCCACTAGAGTGGTGTGAAAGTGAAGAATGCAAAGCAATTCCTACACAAAAAGAAAATAAATGTTGTATAAGAGTGTTCTACTTCTGCCCATGTATATCCAGCAGTGCACTATTTCAACAGTTAGTCTTAGATGGCAATGTTTTAATCATCCCATGCAATATAGGGAGGATGTTCTAGCTAAAAATAAATAATGAGCAATTTCGGCATGTAGCATATAGGCAGTATGCTCTATGGCAGCATGGATGGTTAGAACAAGACAATAGGAGAGTTGTCCCAAGTCGCTATATGACCAAAATTTGTACAGTAATCATCCTTATATACATCTGCTAATGGTGTCTACATAGGGCATACCGAAAAATGTTAACCATCATGGTTGATGGTTAGAGGCTAGAGCATATTACCAGTAACACATTGAGGGGTACTTAGAATTATATTCTGGCAAACACCAGACAATGTTTATTCAGCAGCGCTTTCTCACTATAACATTCTCTCTGATTTTCAAAAAGGAAACACAAAACTTTTGTTTTTTTAAAGAACAAAGCATATGTTACATGTATATATACAGTAATTTCGATCGAAATTTCAGTTGGATAAAACATCAAATTTCAATTTCAGAAAGAGAAATCCTAGCAACGTCACGCTATGTATCATAGTTCCTTTCCCAGTTTGGCTGCTTTTTTTGTTCACTTTTCCTAACGTTCACCGGCTTGTGAACTAAACGGAGATATCGCATATTCGTGCACATTATCCGCCATTTTGAAAAGCTGAACATCAAAATAAATAATGTTGTAATTTGTTGTTGTTCTGAGCCCACTTTCTGCACATGCAGTTTTACACTAAAAATTCATAGGCATAAATAATAGTGTAAACTCTGCAGTAAAACTAACGTAACTTTGCTTGGTAATTGCGAATTTTGGGTTGAAACCATCGCGTTGTCATCTCAAAACTCATGCCGGCTTTACGTACGAGCTAGCCCAACTCATGTAATCGCAATACTTTTTGAATCTCACCCCGGCTTACCGGGCCAACTCGCCTCATGTAATCGGCCCCTATGATTGGTTTTTGTGGTTAGACTTTAAGCTAGAAATCTGAAAGATCATTATTGTACTTTTTGTCATTGCCAGTTGACGCAAGGGCGAAACTTCTTTCCGTTGAACCCAAGGCCGAAGGCCTACCATCAGGTGTACAATATCGTGCTACGATAGCCAAAAAGTCTTCCACTGTGACAGTTAATTTAAAAGTTACACTAAAATCCAACACAATGCGCCACAACTCCGACCGACTAATAAATAAGCAAGATAAAAGATTGAGTTTCTATTAGAGTAAGTTTCTACAGCTACGTTGTGAGCACATAACGTAGTCACACTACGTTGTGAGCACATATTTAGAGGGCCACGAGTTTATCAGTTTCTGTAACTGTTTAGTGTTACCCTCGGTAAATAAAGTATTATTATTATTATTATTATAAAGTAAGTTTCTACAACGTCGTTGTGAGCACATAAAGTAAGTTTCTACAACGTCGTTGTGAGCACATAAAGTAGGTTTCTACAGCTACGTTGTGAGCACATAAGTAAGATTGGTTTTTGTGGTTAGACTAACAGTTCCAAGATGGGAAAACGGTCTGTTATTATTGTCAGACCTGGACAATTCTGGTGTTTGTCAGTTATAATGTGTAACTTTGGAAATACTGTCGATGTTCAGATATATCTGCCGGTATGCTGTATGTTTAAATGATGGTATGCTGTATTATCTGGGTAGCAGAAACAATTTTTCAAAAGCTCACGTCAAGTTATTTTCGACAAGAAAACACAGCAACGTATCCGGTAATGTAATTCTACGCAATGGCTTAGCCGGCGGAATTCCTCTTATTAACGTCTTATTACCCCATCAATCAGGGCCGAATACGGAGCGTCTGCACGCAGGCTATGAATGGCTTAGCCCTTCGTGCACTCCACAACCTGCCAAAAAGACTAAACTATAGTACTCTGAACCCGTGTCTGAACTGGTCAACTAATATATTTAAGTAATTTTGTAATTTCTTGAGAAGTTTTGATTTTAAAGGTCTTGAAGCGAAATTGATCAGAACCATAATTATAGCTCGTTTAGAGTAATAACCCTAGAAACAGATACAGGGTTGTGTTTTAAGAAAATATATTGAAATTTTATTTTTCATACTCGAAAAGTTTAAAAACTTTCGAAAAGCTAGCGGTTCGTATTTTTTACGTTTTTCTCCAGTCTTGCAATATCCAGCGTGTTTGCAGTATCCTGCATGGAAAAACATCTGTTATTCATTATCAGAACTTTGAAGACTTTGAAGTTGCCCTTCAACATGACAGCTTTGTCGTCACGTGAAAACACTCTGTTGGTTCCTGAGGCGTCGTAAAGATCTCACACTAGGTCAATAATACAGTGTGTATAAAAAAACTGAACCCTTAGAAAACGGTATTGGGAAATTAAGATAACAGTTTTGTGCAACGTCAGGAAATATCTGAATACAGGAACTAGCCCTGCCAGAATTGCCCTTGTTACGGTTAAAACCACACGGGAAATATTGCTGCTGTTAGAGCTCTGCTCCAGCAAAATCCACCGTGGCTCAGAGGTGACAATAGGTTGTGTGAAAGGAATGTTAATTAATTTTATGCCTGTTCAGTTTTTTTATACACACTGTGCGTTTACGTATTGTTTACAAAGTACAGTAAACAATGCGAAAACACTCGAAAATGTGCACAGTCCAAATTTTTAACTCCTTGTCCGTACCAGACTTCCAAATCGGATGCTGACTTTGGTATTTTACTCTGGCTAATGCCAGGCGATTTTACTTGTTAAGTGGGAAACCCTAGGACAAGGAGGAGTTAAATCATTTAAATATATAGCACACAAGCTAATTAAGAATTAAAAAATTGTCCATGGTCTGTATTTAAAGGACAGTATCTCGGTGTGTGGGAATCATCCCCCGTTGCCCTACATATTGGACATCGGAAGCCTCGTAACTTAGGGCACACTGTCTTGCCATCTTGATTTTTCAGCTGGTGCGATTTGAAAATTTCTTCCACTTCCCCGTTTTCATAACAAAACGGGCAAATGCGTTGCAGAGATACACGGCGAGGGGACGGTCTTTTCCACGACCCTCTTTGTTGAAATCCACTGCTGGGAAAAGCCACCGCATTGGGAAAAGCCACCGCATTGGGAAAAGCCACCGCATTGGGAAAAGCCACCGCTACATCAGCCCTCGAAAACCGCCAAAATTGTGGTCGGCAAAAAAATGCCGACCTAAATCTGATGTAGGTCGGCACGTCTCGGCATTTTTTTAAATATGAAAAAATCGAGCCAGGAAAAATCGTCCTATGTGATGGAGCTCATCCGCTGCTCAAGTGAGACTTCCAACTGCTGAACAATCTTGCGAAATTCGCGAAGACACTGACGTGCAGCAGCCTCCGTACTTCCCTTGACCAAATAGCACTGAAACATATAATTTTCGACATTTTCGGTGGCAACCGAGCGTAAACTTCAAGGTCGGCAAAAATTTGCTGACCTGAAAGGTTGATAGGTCGGCATTTACATTGGGCTGCTACATTGGAGTTATCTGACTCTGGTGAGCGTGATCTTCTTGAGTTAGGGTTCACAGGACAGTACCTGATAGTATGTGCATAATCCCCGGATTGATAACATATTTGGCAAGTGTAGGCACGTAGGACTGGGCACTGTCTTGCCATCTTTATCTTTTAACTCATGCGATTCGCACAGTTCTTCGGATTCACCGTTATTGCGACAAAACACACAAAGTTGCCCCGGATATTTTACTAGAAGGTCGAAAGATTCCATTTATTTTTCGCGACGCGATATGACGATCCACACGGCCTAAAACGCAACGGGAACTGTGCATTGAATGCACAGTTTAGTTCCCATTGTTCCTTGCCGCCTGCCACGCAGGCTACGTTGTTCCCGTTGCGATTTTAGACGTCGGCAGGGGGTTGGGATAAAACGCGGATACGGACATTGAGAAGAATAAAACGCAGATAAAAAAAATAAACGCGGATACGCGATCGAAAAAATGACGTGCGAGAGAGAAAAAATAAAGAACAGAACTAATTAGCTAATTATTTACCGCATTTCATCAGCTGCTTTTAGCTTGTCGCGCTGGCTATAAACGGTAAAAAATTAGAGACTCGCACTTTTACAGCCTTTAAAGACACGTGAGTTGCGTTCTTTAAGTTTGAGAACAGCAATGTAGTTGTCTTATCAAGAAGATGTCTTGTAAATATATAAAATAACAACATTGCCGACGTATTCCCCTTTAAAAATCCCAGGAACCGCACAACAGTTTGAGCCTTGAGGTAACGTGTCCTGACACAAGGTTACGAGGTTGGTAACGTGTCAGTGCTTAAGTGTCTAAATATACGGATTGTCCGATTCTGACAGCTAATTCTGCTTCTTGTTATTTATTATTTATTTTATTTTATTTTCAAGTTTTATTGTTTCCATCCGCCTTTTATTCTTTTTATCCGTCCGTATCTGCGTTTTATCCCCGTCGGCAGGTCTAACCATATCACCAACTAACACGTTAAGCTGTCACCAATCCTGGTTGACTTGCTAGAATCTAACCATGCTAGAACACAGACACAGTGGGTGCTTCTGCACAAAACTTGTTATTTTTGCGCTGAACGTTAAGCATGTGATATCTTACATCCAAGCATGTGATATCTTACATCCAGGTGCTTTGGAATAATTAAGGCATGGATAATAGCGAAGTGCACAGTTGCTATTAATAGGCCAAAAATGGACAAACAAACCAAAATTGAATCTCGAGGGATTCGTAAAAACGTTTTCTTTTGTTGGAAATGCAAGAATGCCAAGAATAAATTATAAACTCAGACAAACATGAAGTTATAAAACAAAAACATCTTCAACGATAACTTTATTTAAACATATAACTATATACATACGTTTCGGTGCATAGTTCATCAGACTAAACTAAATTTCTATGCATGCAGTGACAACATTTTTATATCTAAATTGTTATATCTTACAAAATTAACATCCATAAAGCTTCCCTCCGTGTTGGATCCTTAAAGTGCCCATAACCTCAAAATGTTTTATTGTCTTGTTTGGAAGAACTTTTAAAATGATAAAGTAACTTCTTTTGAAGATTTTTGTTTCTTTGCTTTCTTTTTGAGATATATCAGTTTATTTGATGTGCAAATGTTTGGAATTTCGTCACACATGCATGATGACTTATTGGAGAAATGTGTATATCTCTTTTATTCTCGAACGAAATCCTTTAAAATCAAGAAGTTTGGTGTTGTGGGAGAAACGCACACACGTGTTATTCACACTTTAGTGTTTTTATTTCATGAACGCAAAGAGATATGACGAAATTCCAGATTTTTGCATATCAAACAAACTGATATATCTCAAAAAGAAAGCGAAGAAGTGAAAATCTTCAAAAGAAATCACTTCATCATTTTAAAAGTTCTTCCAAATAAGACAATAAAACATTTTGAGGTAAGGGTAACATCTGTTACATAAATAACTTGTACTGCAGTATACTACATCCTCTAAACCCTTTTTTCCCAAAAGTGAGAATACAGGTGTTCCCCACAACCCGCTTCATATCTCTTCAGAGTTCAATTGGATTTTGCTGTTGCAAAGTGTTTTGTTCGGAAAACTGTATGGGTATGAGTTAGTATGAGTATGGGTATAGCACCATAAATTTCTCAATTACGAAAAAGCCAATAGACCGCTTGCATGATGACGTCATTAATACTAGAATTACCATAATTATAGCTCGTACAGAGTATAACCTAAAGCTAAAAAGCACTCGCCTAGCGGTTCGTATTTTTTACGTTTTTCTCCAGTCTTGCAATATCCAGCGTGTTTTCAGTATCCTGCATGGAAAAACATCTGTTATTCATTATCCGCTCTATTAAACGTCGCTGTTAAGTTATGTAAACGCTAAATCTTGATTGCAAACAAACTGCTTTTATTAATTACTATACAAATCTCTAAAACTGTAAAAGCTCTGCTCAGAACTTCATAACAACAACATTCGGGGGGGGGGGCTAGTTAGCCCCAGACCCTGGCGCAACGTCCCGTTAGATCTCTCTCCTTCAGAGTCTGCTCAAACGTTTTATCTAATTAAGTTTCAGTCACATAGTCATCCAGGTATGTTGGCCTACGTGTTTGTCTCCCACTTGAGGTTCTGCTTGTAGGAGCGTTGGGGATTATATCAGTTGGAACTAGATTGTTCTCGACCTGTGATGGAGTCCGCTGCTCCGGTGCTGGCGTTGAGTGTTGGTCTTGTGATTCTAGTTCGTTTTCTCTCAGTGGCACATCTATATCCGTTGCATCCTCTGTCGTGCTTTGGAGGTGTCTGCGATTTCTTCTATGCTCAACTCCATCCCCAGTTGTAACAATATATGATCTTGGGCTAATTACTGCCTTCAATTTCGCCTTTCTCCATGTTTTCTCACCTTGGTTGGGCTTCATTCTGACTATCTCCCCCACCTTGAGAATTCACAGGGACAACAGGCTCCAGCAGTCGCCTTGTTGTTGGGATTCTAGTCCTCGTTCGTCGTCCGAACAACCGTTGGGCGGGAGAGCTACTCGTTCCATCTGACGGTGTATTTCTTTGTTCTAACAGTGCTAAATAAGGATTCAATCCTGCAGCTGATGCCTTTTCCATGATTCTTTTGGCCGTCTTGACTGCGCTCTCCCGTTCGATTGGGGATACCATGGCGATGAGGTGACATGTTCGAACTCATACGTTATAGCAAAGGCTTGAAACTCTTCGGAACTGTATTGCGGGCCATTATCACTTACTACTCTTTCGGGAATTCCATGTCGTGCCATATGCGCTTTCAATTTGTTTATGATCTCTGTGCTAGTTTTCGCATATAACCAGTCCATTTCAATAAAGTTGGAGTAATAATCGACGGTGACCAGATAATCTTTGCCTCGAAGTTGGAATAGATCAGTTGCGATGGACTCCCATGGTCGTGTTGGAACAGGATGGCTCATGAGAGGCTCTTTCTGATTTGCTGTCTGGTATGCCGAACAGATGCTGCAGCTGGTGTAAACTTCTCGATGCCTTTATTCATGCCTGGCCAGTAGAAAACGTCTCTTGCTCTTCGTAGAGTTGCTTGAATCCCACCGTGGTTGCAGTGAAGCTTTTCTTTCATCCCTGTTCTCATTCCTTCCTGTTCTCATTCCTTCCGGCACGATCAATCTTTCTCCTTTGAATATGACTCCATCTTGAACCACTAACTCGTCTCGAAAGGAAAAGTAGGGACGCAATGCTGGGACAAGCGCATTGATCTTACTAGGCCATCCTTCTTTAATGATGGTTATCAAGTCTTGCAGGCTGTTGTCGACTGCCGTCTGTTGTCGAAGTTTGGTCAGGGTGCTTGGTTTTACAGACAGGTGTTTGAGCATATCAATTTGCTCTACTTCCTTTTCTGTGGGTGATCTTGTATCTCGTAAAAACATCACATCTTCGGTCTCTTGATGTGTTTCGGCGCTTGGCTGAGCGACGGTTGCGCGACTCAAGGTATCATGCTTTCATACGTTTCGTTTGTTTCGCCAATGCAGTACTTCTCCAACTTCTTTAACACGACGTCGATGTCTTTCTTCTGGTCTTCACTTTCAAAGTCTAGTCCGTCAAAAACATCCAGGGCATCAGCACCAATACATGTTAGCAAAGTCGCTGTTCTCAGCTCTTTGTTCGTTCCTGGATTGCTCGGGTCTTTCAAACGAGCCGCGATTTCGTAGTTGTTCCACGCTCTATAAAAACGCTTCCAGTTGGTAGACACATTACCGCTCATGTCCAATTGGGATGGCATCGGCAGATTCACAGGAATTTGTATCACTCTGGTTTCTGGAGGTGCCATCGACGGCTCGAGTTCGTCATGGTTGGACATGTTTTCTACTTTGCTCGAGTCCACCAAGTTATAATTCTGGTTTCTTACTGCTGCTAACCGTGGCGTGGAGTTCACAAATATGACTTAATTTACTCCTGGTACCATGTTAAGTTATGTAAACGCTAAATCTTGGTTGCAAACAAACTGCTTTTATTACTCTCGATACAAATCTCTAAAACTGTAAAAGCTCTGCTCAGAACTTGATCACAACAACATTCGGGGGGCCCCTCTTCCAACGGCAGGGGCTAGTTAGCCCCAGACCCTGGCGCAGCGTCCCGTTACACACATGTCCACACAAATTCTTACTTCTGGGTTTTTCGGTTTTGGTCTTACAACTATAAATGGAGTAGTGCTTGTACATGGTTCGATGATGCCTTTTTCTGCTAAACAGTCAAGCTCTTGGTCTACTTTCTCAGGAATATGGAATGGTATTCTTCTTTCTGGTTGTGCAACAGGCTTCACGTTTGGGTCTATATGAATTTAAGTTCAAAGTTTTTGAGGCAACCAACTCCACCGAATAGGTCTGATATTCGTTGGTTCGATCGTGAATAGATACATCGTCATCATGGATGTTGGTTGGCAATTGTGTCTTGGTCGAGTCGTTGTTTTGAAAAATTTGAAAAATATGTTGTCGATTTGCAACCTTATTAAACCCAGCTCTGCTGCCGTTTGAGAACAAACTAAATTTCCATTGTTTCCTTTTGTGACATGGAATTTGGCCTCTACAATCTTTTTCTTCGACTCGACAACTGCTTCGAAAACGCCGACCATTGGAAGTCATCATCATCATAATTTTCCGCACCGAATTATCGATTTTTGGCTGAACCTTTCGATGCGTTACCAAATCGCATCTCCAGTTCTTGGCATATTTCCTTTTGCTGCTGCATAAGTCTGAGCATTTGACCTATATCAATTCCACCAAGGTCATTTGCATATCTCCTCAGGCTGTCTCCACCAGACCCACGTTCATTTGTTATAAACATCGTTATTTGGGCGTGAAACACGTTGGAGCAGCTGATTTCTGTATACTGTCCATTTTACACTGTATACTATACATCGAAGAGCTGATTTTCGTTGCCATTCTTTTTTTGTAAAACAATGCTGTGGCGTTGGACGCCAGGAAGAAAGATAACTTTACTTGTTCTTAATTCGCATCGAGTGGGTTATTCCGCGCCAGATACTAACCTGGTATTTGACCCCCGCGGGCAAATAGAGCTGAGCCATAGGCGTATATGCGCGTTTTTGGGCAATGTAATTTAATATCTTTCTGTTTACATAGACGTTGGAAAGTTATTTCATCGATGACGTTTATTGACGCACCAGTATCAACAAGCGCTTGAAAATTCGGAGCAATTATAGAATACCCGTCCACTTTTGAAACCGCATTTAAAGGCAGAAATACAAACCAGGTTGCTCTAAAATCTCTTTAAATATAATGTCGAAGGTTTATATTGTGTGTACTTGTTGATTGTTATCAAATTGAAAGGGTTTTTTAAAGGACGAAGCAATTGTATATGATGAACTTTCCATAGTCTGACCCTTAATATATATGCAAATAGTAAAGTGGATGGGTATTATATAATTATACCGAAAATTCACTCTATTGACTTTTAATTTGGCATTAAGGTAGTATATTGGACTGTTTGTTAGTCCCGTTTTGACTGTGTATAAATACTCTTCTTCAGACGATGACTGGCTTTCATCATCACATGGCGTCTTGTTCTCTGTCACTGTGTTGACTGATGAATTGTTGTCAGGTGCGATTTCGGGAAGGACTTATTTCGGTTTTGACTGCTTTTGCAAACCTTTGCAAAATAATTCATTATATGACAATTTTAACACTCTTTGCCTTTGGCTGGACATCGATTGTTCTTGTGAGGATAATCGAATCCACAATAGTAGCATTTGCGATTCTCGGTGTCTCGTTGAGAACCCTGTTGTTGTTTCGGTCGAATGGCGTTCAGACTGCCGTTAGTTTCACTCTGAGGTTTTGCGCAGATGTCGACGGCCGAAAGAGATTTTCGATTCCTTTCGCTTGTTTCTCGTTCCGTCAGGAGTGAGTTTAAGGTTAGTGATGAATCTCGAAGTGCTTTCACAAGTTGAGGCAAGTTTTTGAAGACGCAAATGGTATTGATCCAGTGTTTCATCGGCCATTTGCCTGCGAAATACGTAGATTTCGTACTCAAGGCTTCTTTTAGGCATGAAACATGCTGTCAATTTTTCTATATCCGAGCGGGAAATGTCACAAACGCAATGCAATCTAGGACAGTTGTTGTCATTGAGTTTGAGCATAGCTTGAGATTAAAACTTAGTGTTATACGAAGATATTATATTTGGCATCATGTGTACTCTCTCCAGTCCTCTACCGCACGTGAACGTGGTTACGTCATCATTACATGAAGTAACACCCTAAACCTAGCACCATAGTCAATCGAGATATGGTCTGGAAACTCAGCTAAAGTCTTTGTTCGTCTTTATGCAATTTTGTGCACGGTCACTGAACCTATTCTATTTTAGTATAATGAAGCAATCATCCAATAGAATGGTTTGGGTTTAATCGCTCAACCGTGTTGTTTAAATATTAACAAACCTAAAACAAAGGATGTGCACCGTGTAAGGTACGGTTCAACATCAAAACGCAGCTCATTATTGTCGCTTTGAAGTTTGCCGAGTTTCCAGACCATATCTCGATTGACTATGCTAGCACACATGATCCCAAATGAATTCTCAATACATCGAGCTCGGGAAAGACGATAATTAAAAACGTTTTCATCACCTGCTGCCGTACGGTGGGGTAGCGGCTTCATTAGGTTTACATCAAGGCCAAAGTCACAGTATAAAATCTGTAGGTAGGCCAAAGGCATCATCACCGATTAAGTAGTAAGGGATTTCTAAAATTGCTGGTGTTAAATTGTTTGGTTGGGGAAGGCTTCTGATTTACAAAATTTGCTAAGGCTACCATGTTTAAAAATTCCAGCATCACCTAACTGAAAAGCTTCTTATAATTATATTCTGAACCAGTATTTGGTGCAGCGCAGATATTTATGTGTTTCCCATCAATGCCTCCCATACAGTGAGGAAATTGCCACTTTTCATTGAACCCGCCCCCAATTTTTTTCCCACTCATCCAATAATTTGATAATAGCTAGTTAATAATATATGAAGTAATCGGCCACTGAAACCCTGAAGAGTGTGCTGAATACCAGATATGCATGTAGGTTTATATTGTTGAACTCAGTTAAACTATATACGTGCACATATTTCACATAAATGTAACCATATCGATATGTACTGTCAGTTGGATTCGAACTAACTATTTTCAATTCAACCAGACACAGTTTAGCACTATGGAATGGTTTGCAGATCGCTGCAGGTTATCCTTCATGGTTGAACAGAACCAACATTTTATTTATTTACAGATTTTATTAACACAAGTTACTTATGTCAAAGATTGGTATTAAGAAAATTAGCATTCCTGAAGCTTGCATTAAATTGACATAATGCTAATATTGCATAATCTCTTAAATGCCAGTAAATATAGCAAAGCAATACAGAAATATCATGCTAAGGATGGTTAAATGGCAAAACAAGGCAAGAATTTTTTACTATTGAATGTGCCTTTTTTCGTTAAATTCTGTTGAGTATATATATATATAATTGAAGAAGTGGTTTACTATAGAGTGCTCAAGGTAGAGCGAGATATATTTATTAGATGATTAACGTTGCTAGATGATCGCTTAAATGCGTGAAATTCTGAGTGGCAACTGAGGAAGTCTCGCTTCAGTTTCTGTTATGCGTGAGATCACTGTTCGAGGGGGGTATTCCAGGAAGTGTCACTTTATTCTTAGTGTGGCGAAGGTTCTTGGAATAAAATTTGTTTTTGTGTCAACATTTGGAAATTATCTCAGTTCTTTTGTTGAGTAAGTTCTCCTTGACGGCTTTCAATATAAAAAGCTTTTCTTCGAGGCATAGGTTACAGCGGTTTGCCCCACTAGTGTACGCAGCGGCGCGTTTTAATACAGATCAATTGGTAGTGAATGGTTTGCCATTTCTTTTCAAGTTTCGAACGTTCAGTCTCGTTTGCATATTTCTCATCACGGAAAATATTTCTGGTGGTTATTAAAGTGTTTGAAGTTGTTGGCCGTCATTCCTATATATTGTTTGGTCGAGTCTCAGTTGTATGCTGTTGTAACGTCAGCTTTGTATAGGACACCTGCTACCATTAAATTTCCTATCAAGGGCATTCGGTCTTGTTTCTGCAGCTGCACTTTCTCTCCTCAGGATTTTTCTTCGACAGGATGTGGTGGTTGTGTTGAGATAGCGCTCTTGATGTTTTCCATACAACTGATTTTTATAGTGTTCCGGTTAAATATTTTATGGAGGTTATTGGGTCTGAAGTGGTAGTCAATCAGGATAAGGAATTTATGTCCAATGTTGGTCTTGACGTTCTTGTCAAAATGGGGGATTAAACCAAATAATATTTCTTTTTCATGATATGCTGATGGTTGAGGTAAGGTGTCAGGTGTGAAGTGTAGATTGGCGTTGAAGTGACTACGTTTGAGAGCCTCTTTGTAGAGTGCTGAATTGAAGGATGACTCGTCAGATGAAAGTGATGAAATTCTCTTGTTGATGGAAGTTGTTTGATGATGGTTGGTGGGTGGTTAGTGGCTGTCGACATACAATGGCTCGTCATTTGGTTTCCGGTAAGGCTAGTGTTTTCCATCTCGCAAGTAAGTTGAGCGTTACATCAAGAAAATTGGTGATTTTTTGGTCAAACTCGACAGTGATCTTTAGGCCGAATTCTTCAAAAATCTTCGTCAGATCTTTTCTGGCTTTATCTGCTAGTCTAGTAGTCTGCCGTCTCGGTAGAGACCCACGTTATTTCCTCCGAATTTTTTGGCCAAACTTTCCAAGTCGAACAGACCAACTAATTCACATATCTCCGCACCGTGAAAGCTATACCCATCGTAACGTCAAACGTTCCCAAGTTGTTTTTCTTTATCCATGGCTTTTCTCCGCTAAAGAGCACTGATCTACGTACATGCTTTATGATGGCTATATGATTATCAAGAATGGATATCATCTCCTTGGCCCACGCAATTGTTTTGTCCAAGTGGCTAAACGAAAACCTGCTAACCCTCAACTATGAAAAAACGAAATTCCTCATATTTGCAAACAAAAAAAAGCTAAAGTCATACTTCAATATAACCATCACTATAAACAAGCACAAAATTGAACAAGGACAAACATTTAAGTATCTTGGTGTCACCCTCAGTCAGGATCTCTCGTGGCATGATCATATAGGAAACTTAGCCAACATCATAAACCAAAGAATTGGAGCCATAGGACGTGTGAAGAATTACCACTTTTCGATTATGCCGACAAGAACAATTCGACATCAATGAACTCTTTACAAATTCTCGAAAATAAAGCAGGTAAACTCGTACTTGATGTTCTACCACTCTCCTCCTCAACTGAAGCCTTAAAAACAATTAACTGGACACCTGAGAATCCGACGACAGAAATATCGCTGTATTTTTATATTTAAATGTATTAACGGTTTAATAGATTTTGACTTTGAACTAATTAGAAATAATAACATTCATAAATATTTTACAAGGACCAAATCTACCTAAAGTTAACACAAACTGGGGAAAACAAAAACTAATTTAGCACACATCAATGGATTTTAATAACTTGGACAATAAAACAAGAAGCAAAAAATCACTAACACTATTTTAAAATGAACTGAAATAGCACCAATTTAATTAGTTTCAAAGTGTAGTAATGTGATGTTGCGTGACTTAGTGTAGTGTAACATAGACATTACATTGCATTGAGTCACGTAACATGACTAAATGTAATGTAATGTAGTGTAGTGTAGTGTAGTGTAATGTAATGACTTAATGTAATGCAATGCAGTGCAACGCAACGTTGTGTAGTACTACAGGACCCCACTGAAAAACATTGCGGTGACGTGGGTATCCTGATTAAATATTATTATTAACAGCTCTTCTGTAATGGATGGATAAAAATCTACTATAAGAGTGTTTGTTTTTGTTGTTTATGGCGTTGAACCAATCAATGTCAGATGAAGTATTCCTCCACTGATTTACGTCGATAGATCTAATTGGGTTATTAATTTGATCTAAAAGCACTTTGCTTACTTTGCCGAGATCACTTTTCGCAGGGTTAATAAGTCAGCAAGTAGGATTGTTGTCGATATTATCTTCGAGGCATAGGTTACAGCGGTTTGCCCCGCTTGTGTATGCGGCGGCGCGTTTTAATACAGACCAATTGATAGTGAACGGTTTGCCATTTCTTTTCAAGTTCCAAACGTACTTCAAAAGTTCAGTCTCGTTTGCATATTTCTCGTCACAGGAAAGATTTCTGGTGGTTATTAAAGCGTTGTTTGAAGTTGTTGGCCGTCATTTCTATATATTGTTTGGTCGAGTCTCGGTTGTCTGCTATTGTAATGTCAGCATTGTATTACTATATGACACCTGCTACCATACAATTTCCTTTCAAGGGGCATTCGATCTTGTTTCTGCAGCTGCACTTTCTCTCCTCGGGATTTTTCTTCGATAGGATGCAGTAGTTGTGTTTTGAGATGGCACTCTTGGTGTTTTCCATAGAACTGTAACTGATTTTTATAGTGTTCCGGTTGAATATTTTATGGAGGTTATTGGGTCTGAAGTGGTGGTCAATCAGTTTAAGGAATTTATGTCCAATGATCTCACGACTCACGTGTAACAAATAGAAACCGAAGCGAGACCTCTTCAGTTGCCTGATGATCTGAGTAGCAATGTTAATCATCTAATAAATATATACATACACATATATACATATACTAAGAAATTCCCAGAATCAAATATATCCGGAAATAACTAGTTTATCCCGCTAAATGTAAAAAAATAAACAGGCTTACCTTGCAATTGAAGACGAGTACTGAAACTTTCCAGACATGATAATAGTATTGATACACTTCACTGTGCATTGTGTTGAGCTGAGTATATTCCTTGTCTTGAGAATTTCATGCAGTTCGTATAGTAGATGACATCACAATGCATCGTTTGCATGTTACAAAAACGTGAATATCTTTGGAACAAGATGAGATATGGACTAAGTGAGAGCTCTATTCTTGCTTAAACCCAAAAGTATACTTGGAAGTAGAATCTAAGGTTGACGATTTTTGGTGATACTGTTGCTTTAAATTTCAAACATTCAGATACAATACAATTAGAACTTTTAGTTTTGGTGAGGGTCCCTGTGGACTGTATTCGAACACAGGTTTAACTAACCCATCAAAAACAAATCATATGCTATATTTCCAATTATTTTTTAGGTAATGTTTTCATACACTTTGCTTCTAAAATTGACAACACATCCTCTTTTCACATCTTTTTCTTCTGTTATTTGGACCGCCAAACCTCGCTTTGTCCAAGCAATTGTGACACACTCCACAATCAGGAGACTTGCACAGACATTCTTCAGACACTTTCGTTCCGTTGCCGTTTCGAGTGAGTGTTGCCGGGTTGTTTGTTGTTGGTATCAATACGGTTTGGGGGGGTAGACATATGGTTGGGAAATCGTGGCTGGATGAAGTTTGGGAGGTACATTTTGAGTAGTAGATGTCAGTAAAACACGCTGGAGTTTTTTTTTACTTATCTAAAGGTTTGTGGTAAACTATCCTCCTGCATTGACTTGGACTCTGACGTTTGAAGGTAATAGTGAGTGTATAAAGCTTGTAGTTCAGGTGTTGAATTATCATTGTTAGTAGTCATCAGTAAACAATGTTGCTGTGGAGTAACTGATAATTTTTTTTGTGAAGTTACAGAGTTAGTAAGCGTTTTCGATGTGTTTTGTTGTGTTGTTTCTTGCAATAGATTAGCTTCTGCAGTTACAATGTTGTTTGAACTGTACATTTAACACACTGTTTGTTGAAAACGTTATGATTAACATTTACAGGGTCAGTAGATATCATGGTTACTGGAGAGGTTGTCTGTTCAGTTGTTATATTTGTCATGGGAGGATCCTGAGGTGTTATATTTGGCATTGCTTGCGAATTTTTGGTGCTTACAAAATATGATTTAAACAGCTTTTTCGAGCAACCATGTCAAAAATCAAGAAAGCCTTCAGTTCTCCGAGTCCTTCAGTGCCAAAATTGTACACTTCCATTCCACGTTTTGTTTCGTAGGCTATAGATATCACGATATGCGTACTCTGTAGGCCTGCATGCACGTTTGTTGCCTATATTGGAAATTAAAACAGATAAAAATCAATTATATTACAACAAACATATTTAAATGGAATTTTTATGGGGCACACTGCAAAATACGCATAGTATTAGTATAACAACAAGATATTGTCATATATCAAGCCAAGAAACTTTTTCGTTCTACCTGTCAGAATGACAAGCACAAATATATTTGTTTTAGATATCCAAAATATGTGCCAGTCACCATGAAGACATGTTAGGTCATCAGATGTTAGGTCATCAGGGACTTCTGCAAGTTCTAACTGAATGTAATCCATAATTTGAAATAATATTGTTGCAATATGCTTACAACAGCCTCCTTTGCCTGCCTTACATAAACAGTAACTATGAACAACTTCTGCAGTTTCCTGATTCAGGTGAACATAGACAATACAACTTTTTTTCTTCATTGAGGCACTCACACATCCTTTAAGTATGATAATCCATCACTGTTTCTTTTGACATTTGCTTTATTGACTTACACTCTTTGGACATATCTATCCTTGAACAGCTGATAGCCCAATTTATTGTGTCTACGAGCACTTATAGAATTATCATCTCCTTTTGTTCCAATTCCAAAGTGCTTTTGCATTATATCATATGTTAATGGAGGAAGCAACATCAAATCTCTACTCCATCATTTCGGTTCTACATCCTGCTCAGTAGCGTGGTGGCCAGGGGGCCATGGCCCCCCCAGCGATGGTTTCAAGAGGGGCGCCGACACGGACGGTGGGCGCCAAAATTACCAAGAAGGGCCTGGATTAGTGTGTAAAATTTAAATTCTGGAATAAAAATTCTAAAACAATATAACGCGGTACTGTATGTATTCATTGATCTATTTTTATGATTATTGAAATTGTGACGTGCGACAGAACACGTCAGAACATTCTAGGCTTTAGAACACTTGCGTGAGCTTCACGCTTGCGTAAGCTTCACGCTTACGTAAGCTTCACGCTTGCGTAAGCTTCACGCTTACGTAAGCTTCACGCTTGCGTAAGCTTGAGCTAATGAGCTATAAATAGTAGATCAAGTAATATCTGATTATAGACATTATATAATGATCTAAAATATCTTAGACGAGACACTATATAAGGGCGGCTCGCTAAGACAGAAACATATGGTTATTGGTTAAGTTATTGTTTTCAAAACTCGAAGAACTCATTATACGTACGAGTGGAACTATCGTCTGGTTTTCTCGCCAAGGTCAAGGAGGCAAGGACTACAGTCTACAGTGCTTAGCCGTGTCAAGACAGACAAAGTGAACAGTAAGTACTAAGTAATATTTAACGTATATTCTCTGTATTTTCTTTAATTAATGGTTATTCGCCGAAGGCAAAGTGAATATTGGGGAATTATAACCGAGGGTATTAATCCCGTATTATTCGCCAATATCCACTAAGCCTGAGGCGAATAGGATGAGTTATAAAACATGAATGAAGTTATTTTATAATTAAGGTCAGGCTATCAGCAATTATGATATCAGAAAGCTGTGTTGGTTTTTTTAACTTTTGTTCGAGCATACTTCAACTTTGATTACTACTAGTAAAAATCTTGATTTATGTCGTATAGTATATTAATTACAACCTGACTATAATTGTAATAATACGAAATAAATTATTCATTCCACGTCTAGCATGCAACAG
Organism: Chrysogorgia sp. JL179-B06; assembly: GCA_035772405.1. NCBI lineage: Eukaryota > Metazoa > Cnidaria > Anthozoa > Scleralcyonacea > Chrysogorgiidae > Chrysogorgia > Chrysogorgia sp. JL179-B06. The sequence continues at coordinate 1,600,610 of JAYKKM010000114.1, forward strand.
TTAGAATGGAAAACACCAACAAAAGCCGAAAACGAAAAAAATCAGGTGCAGAGAACAGAAAGGCAAGCCAAGCAAGGAAGGAAGAAAGCGAAAGACTTGGATCGTTCATGAAAAGCCATTTCACAACATCAAGCAAATCATCACATGAAGACAATGCTTCCAGTAATGCTCAAGAGCCTATAAATGCTGCAGGAGACATAGAAGACGAGGAAGGCAAACATCTAAAGGATGGTGCAAGCCCAGACAAGCCATGTGATGTGGATGACGAAAACGACATAGAAGATGAAGTCGAGGTGGTTCAAGATCCTGTAAATCTTCCAGTATTTGATAACGAGAGCGAAGTTAGTGATGGGAATGTTCAAGATGACGAGATGGAAATTCAAGAATCTGGATTGTCCGAAGAAGAGTCAGAAGACACAATTATCATCGAACAGTGCATGCTCCCGAGAAATCCAGCACTCGTAAATGATGGAGAGAATGAGACCACTGACCCCGCATTACTTGTTGGCGTGAAGTTCAGTATAGAGGATAAAGAAAAGCTTTGCAAAAGTAAACCTTGTCAGCCACCCGAATCCGTTTTGTCTGAGAGAAAAAAGAAAATTGGAGAACGTAACCGGTACTGCTCGCAGACGGTATTCTTTCACGAAGATCAAAGTATGCGCAAATGGCTTTCATACTCGCTTAGTAAGGATTGTCTATTCTGCCTCCCATGTCTCCTATTTTCAGATGAATGTTTAAGAGGTGAAAACCTGCGCCACAACCAAGGAAATGCTTTTACGAATGCTGGGTACTCGAACTGGAAGAAGCAGTACAGTGATATCACAAAGCACGAAAGGTCCGAAAGTCATATAAATGCCAAGATTGCGCAAGTTCTCTTTATGCAAGGACGATCAATCGAGTCGTGCCTGGAGCAACAAGAAAAGAGCGAAATTTTGCGTCGCAAGAGAGAAGTCGTAGAAAACCGCAGTATTATGAAACGCGTCGTCGACACTGTTGTATATTTGGGAAAGCAGGGACTTGCTTTCAGAGGGCATCGAGAGTCGCTAACTGATGGCCCAGAAGCAAATAAAGGAAATTTTTTAGAGTCGCTGAATTACCTATCAATCTACGACGTTACAATTGACAACCATCTTGAAAAGGTTAGAAATCAACAAGCTTTGTTGAGAAGAAGGGCGGGAAAAAGGGCGCCAAAGGACGGGGTTCGAAACTAACTTTCCTCAGCAACGATACACAGAATAATGTGATCGACATTATTGGTAAAGAAATCGCCTCACAAATTGTCAAAGAAATCGGTAATTGCAAAGCATGGGCATTAATAGCCGACACCACCCCGGATGTCAGTCACCACGAGCAGCTTAGTATTTGCGCAAGGATCGTTAATCGTATTGGCAAATGTTCCGAGCACCTGTTGTCATGCAAAAGAGCTTCGGGTACAAAAGCAATGGAACTATACAATCTAATCTCAGAAACACTTGTCTCGAAAGGTGTGTCGTTTGATAATCTTGTAGCACAAACATACGACGGCGCCGCGAATATGAGCGGTTGCTACAACGGTTTGCAAGCGATCATCAAGGAGAAAGTTGGAAAGCATGTTGCTTTTGTCCACTGTTATGCGCATACGCTTAATCTTGTTTTGTCCGACTCGGCAAGTGTTTCTGTTCCAGTAATAAGCCTCTTCAGCGACCTCGAAGCCTTGTACGTTCTCTTTAGTAAGACACAAAAAATCCATGACTTGTTCGAAGCTGTCCAACGGGAAGACAACCTGAAAGTCCTCTCTCTAAAGAGACTCAATACTGTTCGTTGGCATTCGCGTAAGTTTTGTCTAAAGGTCCTTCTCTCTCGTTACGACTGCATTTTAAGTATCCTGGAAACCGTTGCTTTCGACGCTGCATTTGAGGGAAACCCACGGAAAACGGGCGCTGGCTTATTGACGACGATTCAAACAAAGCAGTTTCTGGCTACCGCGTACCTCTTTCGAGAAATATTCGCGTCCACTGGTCCGCTAAGCCGATATTTACAACGCGTCGATGTAGATTTTGGAAAAGCTTTGGGTATGGTCGAAAGCGCGATTGATGAGCTTAATGAATTACGTAAAGAACCGGAGCGAATTCTCAGATGCGTGGAGCAAATGCACGACTCCCCCAGTGTGACTTGGCGACAACCAAGAATCAGACGTCGAAGAAGAATGGATGGTGAAAATGCCGAAGACGAACCTGCTGAAACACCAGAAGATGATTGGAAACGTAACACCTTTTACCTTTCTGTAGACACGGTCTTAAATTCAATGAAGAATCGGTTTGAGAAGAACCAACCCTTGCTGAAAGCATTTTCGTTGTTTTCCCCAAGTCGCTTCCGAGAGCTTGTGAAGAAATTCAAAACCGCACACGATCTTCAAGCGTGCCTTAATACCTTTTGTGAAACGTACAATATAGATGCGTTTAGATGTGCTGACGAATTGTTTAATTTCGCTCGTTCTTTCGATAAATTGGATTGTTCAACTGTGTACCAGCCCGACGAAGCACAAGATGATGAAGATGACGGGATGGACAGCGAGGACGATGATTATAATGATGATTACGAGAACGACGACGAAGTATCAAGCACGCCAGATATCCAGCAGAGCGACAGCGGCACCAAGGAAGCTGAAAAACAAACGAAGAAAAAAGTTCCATCTTTCTCTGAAGCTCTTTCACTCCTTTGTAACCCAGATTACAGTTTGGTTGATGCGTATCCAACTCTCTGTCGCGTTTATGCTATTGCTGTGGCCATCCCGGTCAGTTCGTCGACTGCAGAGCGTTCATTTTCTGCACTCAAGAGGGTGAAGACTCGAATTCGTTCGTCCATGGTTCAGGAGAGACTTGAATCGTTGCTTTCAATGACAATCGAGCGTAAAATTTTGCTCAAATGCGATAAAGACCGTCTCATCAACTTGTACGCAAAGCTTTCTCCCGAACTGTCAAAAGCTCTACTTTGACTAATTGACTTGCATTCGGTTAATCGGTTGTCTTTTAAAACTGTTAAGTTAGTGTTATATTATGCTCAACGTGCATAAACTTTAGCCTATAGGCTATAGTATATTCTGACTATACGTTATTGACATTTGACCAGGAACAAAATTATTTTCTAACAGTCTCTCTTCAGTCTCTTCGTTCTTGTAAAACCCTATAAATTTCTAAACAAATTGTAAATCTTGATACAAAAAATGTTGTTTTCTAACCATGGGAATTCTGTAAAATCTTTCCCCAGAACGCAGGAAATGGCATTTCAGAGACTCTAGATTTCAAAAATTTTCGGGGGAGAATGCACCCGAACCCCCCTTGAAATCGGACTACTCACGCCTTCGGAGCTCGCTTCTCGCGCCTTCGGCGCTCGCTTTTGTCAGATTTGCAACTGGATTTGGTATCTCTGGGGGCGCCAATTTAGCACTGGCCAGTGGCCCCCCTTGAAATATTCGAGCCACCACGCCACTGATCCTGCTGTTGGATTTTGTCTGCCTTTGATGTAAAAGGTTGGTCCTTCAGCCGAGGTTGTCAGTTCGGATATTAGTTCTTAACTTCTCATATAATTTAGTTCAACAAGTGGTTTGTTGTCACTGATCTTGTATTGCACAGCGTATACGAGAAGCGAACGGAAATCGCGCTTTCTATCGGCTCTCCGTTCTGTAAGTCTATGCCTTCGGATATTAGTTCTTTACTTGAACGCTGAACGGTAGCGTTTTCTCTGGTGCTGTTTGGCAGTGGCGCGTTTTTATTGGTGCCTCCCCTTATGAGGGACACCACTCTTGACATTCCTCTGTTACTCGTGCTCAGTCCTGTTTCCGAGCTATGTATAGCTGACAAGATCTCGATTTTGCGGTGTCTGTCGGCATCACGTCTATATGAGCTCGGAAGTGACTCAAGTGCGCAAGGTCTCTATCGTCGTGTAAGGTCTCCTTGTCCTTCTTCAGATTGTTTGGCTCACTCGTTTGTTCCGATTGCTTTTGGCATAGCCTCGATTCTTGAGCGTGCACCATCGCTGTCTAACCTGCGTGACTTCTTCATGGTTCAGTCCACACAAACGGATATTCAAATCTTTCACTGATAAACTGAACTAAGATTCGTGAGACGTGAATTTTAAACCATCAACACAACATATCCCTTCATCCTTCAGTACAAGATTCCCGAGAATAACCACAATACATAGCCCCACCCCCACCCATATTAGATTTACAGTTTTGTAATACCATGTGACGAAATATAACTTGTATTGTTTGAAATTCATTCCGAATTGTCAACCAATGCATGTTCGCTCATGCATGCTAATGAGGGGAAAATGTTTTAGGGATTAAATCACCCACCACAAAAGGAATAGAGATAAATGTTGCTTTGAAACGCCCTTGTTTATGACTACGTCTGCTACGGAAACAGCTGGGCATAATCTTATTACCTTAGGCACTTGGTGCATGAATAGGCACCTTGTGACAGTACCAGGGAATTTGCTACGGCTGCTAGCCGCTTTATTAATCTACGTCTATTGCTGGGTGTAGGTAAAACCGACCATGGCTCGGGCCATGGCCCACCTGTTTTTTCTTCAATTTTGTTGGTTTTTTGTTTTCCACGTTTTCCATGAAGATATTGGGGTTGTTAGAATACATTTCACCATAAAAATCTAGTATACCAACCCAGAAACTAGCGTTCCTAATAGCAGAGGAAGGATTCGATTTGGCCATGCTCCTTTTACTTCCGCATGAACTTTCCAGTGAAAATGGTCCATATGTACCTCTAGTACGTATTCCATATGAGGAAGTGGCCTACGAACAAATACAAGGTATTGACGAGCAAATACATTGCCCTCGTACCAGCCCACTGGATGCGGGATTACTGAGTGCATGTGTCTAACCAACCCGGTCTCTTCCTTAAATTAACTATTCTATTATGACATCAGCTACGTCACTACGGTGTAACATGAGAAGCATGCGTGCGCTCATTAGCCAGTGCATGGTTTGCTTTGTCAGCCAGTTCAGGGTTGACTCCTCGTCATATAAACCTTTTAATAGGGTTTTGACATCTTTCTCGGATGGCTTGTCCTCGGTTTGGGTATTCAAGCGACCCAACGCCTTCATGAACGACTTTTGCTCCGTCATTCGCTGTTCGAAAAGCTCTTTGTTCACGAACACTGAACACTGTTGGCCGTGACTGTTGCCGCCATTTCGCTGATCGCCACACCTGACCGGTTATACCACTCGCAACAGCCACTGTTTAATCTGCGTGTGATTGTTAAGCTGTCTGGAGATTATTTTGCCAAACCCTATGGCGTAAGGAAATTAGTAGGGAAATGGTTGAAGTAATTTATCCCTTTCGGGCGGTCGTCTTGGCTTTTGCCATGTTTTGTCTGTTTGTACATCTGACAAAGATATTTAAAAAACAAGATTAGTTTAAAGGCAATCGGCAAGCTAGAAGCACATTTTCAATATGACAAGTTTATGGCAATGCGGCCAATTTGTTCGATTTGTGCACTTTACGGTTACTGAACACATTGTATTTTCTGTATAATGAAACAATTATGCCATAACAAGTTGAAATATTAATAAACCTAAGACAAGGGACGTGTGCCCCCTCAACATGAATCACAGTTCGTTTGCTAGCCCCTTTGAAGTTTGTCGTGTTTCCAGACCATGTATTTCCATTGACTAAAAGTCATTTTTAAAAGTTTAAAACTTTTTTTTTCTTCCTAAAATAACATTTTTTAAAAAGTATTGCCAAGTGAACAAATATAAAGATATTATACAATAGCAGTTGCAACAGGGGTGAAGAATGTCGTTCTCAAAAGTGTTACAAAAAATATATCGTCAAGACGTTTTACGCGTGACAAAGCAACGTATAAGTCATTTTTAAAAGTTTTAAGTTAAAATTTTTTTCTTTCTAAAATTCATTTTTAAAGTATTGCCAACTGAACAAATTTAAATATATTATACAATAGCGGTTGCAACAGGGGTGAAGAATGTCGTTCTCAAAGGTGTTACAAAAAATATATCGTAAAAACGTTTTACGCGTGACAAAGCAACGTATGCAGTACCTGCTAGTATATTAGGCACATCGAACCAGAGGGCGACTTTTCCCAACGTTTGACCTTTGCACATGGTGTTCGCGTAAGCCATCCGTATTGGATAATACGTCTTCTCACGCCCTTCGCACATTGTTGTCACCAAATACAATGCTGCAACGTAGCCGTTCGGTAATCTGACAAACACCGTGTTGTTCTGAACTGTTTCAACAATTGCCAGTTGACCATTTACTATGCTGTTTGCCTTGTCCCTAATTTACTATCTTTTCTAAATGATTATTGTATAATTTAATTTATTTAGTCCCCTTTCATAAAATAGACATCCACTGGATATAAACTATATTGCAATATTTGGACCTAAATCCGATTTCGTTATTCGGCATAGTTTTACATACTGCAGAAAATGATGTTGGAGGAGGTCCAAATGTTGTTTATCCTACATCGGTGACAGTGGACGGCAGCGTCTCTGACATATTTGCTGAACATTTGCGCTCCTTCAGGAACGATGATGTTGATAAACCCATCGCTCGACCTTTTAATATTGTCAACCGTTCGATTTCGGACATGAACGTTTGTTCCATCTCTCCCATTTCCGGTAGGAATGATTTCATGACAAACTACAAGAAAAGCGTCTCATTTTCAAACTTGAAACCATTTACCCCAAGTCATCATTTTTGTCTAGCAAGGGTGATGAAAAAAAATATGGCGGCATATTTTGATAGAACAACACAAAGATACCACTCGTTATGGCTTCTTGGTGTTTTTCAACTGCCCAAGTGCATCAAAATAAACTTTCTTACTTGAATGAACTCTTGAAATTATAACTTTTGTTTGTATTGGCTTGTAAAATGCAAATTTCCTATGTACTAATATTTCTTGTTAACTCAACATCTCAATGTTTACATCATTCCCTTCACTTCTGATTTATTTGGTCAGGAAGCTACACATTTCCTTCCATTATATCATTGTGTAATTAAGCTGAAGAAGAATCCAAATGACCAAATATTAATTTTAATACCAAGAAAGCACACATTGACAACTCAGAGACGTTTCCCACACTTTGGTATATACTTCGTGTATGCCAAGTTTAATGTTTACTTTTTTGCAGATCAGGTTCTTAAACGTTGGTTTCTTTTGTGTTTAGGTTGTATTACAGCTGAGGATTCAAGGTGCTTAAGTAAAGAGTATGTGAATCCATCACTAGATGGAGAAGGTATGTGGGCAAGGTGTCAGGTTTTATTTCAATTATTTACTATCTTTTCATGTTGATATTTTTCATTGTACAATTTGATTTATTTAGTTCCCATTGATCCAAGGGAATGTTTGCACTTCTGTAAGGAGTATGTGATTCCATCACTAGATCCAGGTACATGGCCAGGTTTTATTTCTATTTATCATAATTTACTATGTTTTTGGTTGATGTACTGTAAATGACTATTGTACAATTTAATATATTTAGTCCCCTGTCATAAGATAGAGTAACTAACTTTTATTTTTTTTATTTTTTTATTTTTTTGCATATCAGGTTCTTAAACGTTGGTTTGTTTTGTGTTTAGGTTGTATTACAGCCGAGAATTCAAAGTGCTTGAGTAAGGAGCAAGTATGTGAATCCATCACTAGATGGAGAATGTACGTGGCCAAGGTGTCAGGTTTTATTTCTATTATTTCCTATATTTTGATGTTGATATGGTGTACTGTAAATTATTATATTGTACAATCTGATTTATTTAGTTCCCATTGATCCAAGGGAATGTTTGTACTTCTGTGTAAGGAGTATGTGATTCCATCATTAGATCCAGGTACATGTGGCCAGGTTTTATTTCTATTTATCGTCTCCATTTGTTCTACTATAGTTGTTCTTCCAGTAGATAGATCTGAGAATTTTTAAATTAATCAGTCAGCTGGTCAGCTGCTTTTATAAGTTTATATACAGACAAAAAAGTTTAGTCATGCAACTAAGTTTTTTTCGTTAGCAGCTTCGTCACTGTTTTGAGGCCAAGGCAATCTGAATTTAAACGTAACAGATTTTATCAGAAGCTAGAGAAAACACAGAAGATAAATCAGGAAATGAACGGATTAGTCGTTTAGATCGCAATGCACGATTGATCGTGCTACAGAATGATCAGGGCTAATGGCTGGCGAATGATCAGGGCTAATGGCTGGCGAATGATCAGGGCTACATAATCCTTACTACAAGAAAACTATTCAAACAAATGCTAGCTATGTGATTAAGTTACTAGCCCTTTTTTCTCAAGTTACTTAGCGTGGTGAATGTTATACAAGTCATTAGCGGCGGATACCTTGCATGGGTCTCGTTTGTATCTTGCCGATTTGGACGGTTTTTCATTGTGTATGAACAAGGAATCGCCATCGTATAAGCGACACAAAGTTCCCATTTCCTTTTCACTCACGATCTGTTTCAGTGTTTGGAACATTTCATCCTTAACAATGACCGCCGTTCCATCGGTGTCGATTAAATGCTGCCGTAATCCAACTTCGGTAAACTTATCGACGGTCAATCTAACACTATTCTCGCGTTCAACGAACGACATAGGCCGTGGAATGGGGGCATAAAATGTGCCACAAAATTGAATTTCGCTGCCCCATATTGAAACTAATGATTTCTTTCATAAAAGCATGGAGAAACATACAAATTCAAACAATCAAGGTAGCCCCTTTTGAAAAGTTTGCACAATGGGGAAAAACCAACGGTATTCTGGCCATGACGTCATCTATAATTAAGTAACACATTTTTTTGGGAAATTCCAATTTTTGACAATACCATCAGATAGAGCTACTTAAGAGAACAAATAAACTATATTATACCAATTTCGTCCAGTCACTCATTGAATTATCGCCAATTCAATATTTAAAAAAATGACGAGTCAGCATTTCCCCGGCTATTAGTTTCTTTGACCCGCTAATTGTGCATCAATGGAAAGTTGATTCTCATCTAGATGAGAGTTAATATGTTGAAGCTAGTGGACATTGTTTTGTACGAAACAGAACAAAATTATGTGTTTTGATAATGTAAAGTCCGTTTCGCCCATGTGCAATGTTGGGTCCCGTTGCTCAAAATTTCACTTTTTGTTCTTACATTAGGTTTGAGAAACACAAGTTGAGGGTGGATTTTGTCAGTCTATTTTTAAACCTGAATCTCTTGTAGTTTGATGCATCAAGTCCTTCTTCCTTATCAACAATATGCACAAATTGGTTAAACAGTTCTGTCAGATATTTGATTTGCTTCTTTGCAATAAGGTTGTTTTCCACAACTTCTACACAAAACGTTTGATAGCCTTTTTTATACACATTCTTTGATTCTTGATATTCAGGTGCATTTTTCTCGTGTACCAGAAAATTTGTATAGTTCACATAGCAATTCTTATGGTATCTTACTTCTATGGCAGAGCAGTCGCGTCCTCTTATATCCACTAGGATTCGTTCATCCTGTTTCCGTTCAGCAGCTTCCCGTAGAAGTCCTCCATTCTCGGTTTCGCATAACATCAAAGGAACTCTCTTTCGTTTACAAGATTTCTAATAGCACAGGCAATAATAGAACTAAATTAGAAGATTGGTGAAAGTCATGATGTGATGTATGTTTGGCCAATAAATGTATTTAGAGCCCACAGGTCTGGTTTATTATCAGCTAAATGCTTGCAAAGGATGTCAAGAAGTTGGTTTGCGATTTGGCCATATTAAATAATAAAGTTTATTGCAGTGTGTAGGCAACCATTGGTTTCATACATTTGTTTATAATAACCATTTTTACTTTGATAATTAAGCATCTTCAATCCCCTATAGCCTACATCCCCCTGGCCTTATATAGTAACTAAATACCCTCAACTATATTTTTCGACAATCAATGAACTTCTCCAATCTCGCTTTGGCTAAATTCTAGAATACCTATCCACTTTAGCTATTTGCATCTGTTGACAGTTAGTAAAAGGGTCAAATTACGGAAAGTTCATCATATACAATTGCTTCGTTCTATTTTAAAACCCCATTCAATTTGATAACTATCAACAAGTACACACAATATAAACCTTCGACATTATATTTAAAGAGATTTTAGAGCAACCCGGTTTCAAAAGTGGCAGGGTATTCTAGAATTGCTTCATTAACATAAGTTTGACTTTCTATTCCAGTCGCCATGTTTTAGTTACTGCTAATGCATATTATCCAATCAAATTCTTCATAATCACGTGAATCGTGAAATCGGGCGAACTCCTCGCGTAGCCCACACTCAGCCCGCCGAATCTCGTACCTAGACCTTTTTCCGCGCATAAACAAAATGGCGTCTTCGAACATCGCGAGCAAGATTATTCCTGCAGTTTAACGTTAAATATTTCATCATTGTGCAACTTTTTCCATTGGGGCCAAGTTATTTTGTGGTTTTGACACCATAACAGGTATATTTGTGAGAACATTTTTTAGTTTCATGATGGGGGCAGCATTATCGAAAGATTTTATGCCCCCAGTCCACGGCCTAACATGGGGAGTTTACCGCCATGATTATTGGCTGGCGATTTTGCAGCGACACAGAGTAAAACACCCTAAACTCTCGATGGCCTTCGGACAATTTGAGGCATGTTTGAGAGCCCGACAAACCAGATATTCTTGGCAGGATTGCCAAAAACATGATATCTAATTATTTTACAACACCATGAGACCGTGCAAATATTTCTAGCCAACTAGTGAAATATACTGGAGCAACGCTATGCCAGTCTATATGGCTTTCACTTGCTTCTACCGCCAAAGCTTTCACAGCGTCATCATCAAGGCCGATGACGTTGCTTTTTCTTTTCCGACTTGAACTTGAAGACCCAAGCATATTGATAGTATGGCAGCAAGCGGTAAATGAATGGTAGACAGGACATATTCGCTTATTTTGTTAATGTTGTTTTAAATTTTCGCGCCATTTCGGTGACAGCTAAACAAGAGTTTTTATTGGATGCCTTTTCTCAGCATTTTTTTTAATTTTATTTATTAAACAACTTCACTACAGTAAACTAACACTACCCTTGGCTTGAGTGACTATGCACATTCTTTTATAATAACAGGAAGAACACACTTAAGATATAATCATGTTATGCTAACATAATCTGATACAATAGGTTACCTTACATTTTTTCTACTAACATTCTTTTTACGGTTTGTTCATCAGTGGTCAGTTAATCTAGATGTCTCGGTTACAAGTGTTCGTACATTAATATCGTTACAGATTTATAACTAGAAGTTACTATCGCAAGGGAAGTGCTGGTAGTGAAGTCCAGGTAGTAGTGATATAGTGCAAAATTACAAAAATAAGGGCTTATTGAAAAAGGCTATTTCCAGCACACAATATGACATACAAGATCGATGAATCCCACCATACATTAATATTTGTTATTTGATTATGTATTATCGCAGTCAAAGACATGGTTACAATTAATCTAATCACGCAATTATAATAAATATATGTACTGAACATAAACCACATTACATCTTTTTCATTCTGACATTTGAGGAAAAATCGGATAGGACAGGTTTCACCTTGTCATCTTTATCGATATTATTGTAGACGACCATTATTTCCTTATAAGTCATTCTTATCAACATCATATTTTTGATCGGCAGCCAATGAAAGTGAGGAAATTGTAGCGAATTGTGTTGGCAAAATATTATATCAATATTAAAAGTCATCAGTAGATCGAACGATATATACTGTACGTTACTCGTTAGTGCATCCACGATACTAACTATGGAGAGGCATATTCTACTTGTTTTACTCTTTTTTTAAAGCGTGTCAACAAGGACAATGTATTCATTTTCGAGAAAAGCATCACCTTTATATAGCGAATATTATAAAACAGTTTGGAACTGTCAAGCTGCTTTGTACGTTTATCCACCGATTCCTATGATACGTGCATCGAATCCCACGATTCCCATTCCTTACGATTACATACGACCTGTGAGTGTTGTTTTGGGATCCACTAAACCAACTCGCATGTCTAAACGGTGTCATCACGTGCCCTCGATCAGAATGTAGAGTCAGTTCTGACCCTCGACTGCTTCGTGCTGCTCATTGGAAAGATTGCCATAACCTACGAGAATCATGCAGGATTTTACATGGGGTAAATGGTCCAGTGTGTCTATAGATGCTCTGGACAACATGCCGAAATAATCGCTCATGATCCAGCTATCTTAGATCTAATACCACAGTCAAGAAGGCCGTTCATTTTATCACACATCACAGGTGTAACTAGGGATCTTCAAGAGAGCATTGCATCTTACATTACGTCTGGTTTGAAAATGGACCATATTCACCTAATGATGAGTCAAATGTACATGGAGGCATACACACGAAAGCGTGTTTGCTTTGAAGATCTACAATATTTCTTATCTAGAACGTAAACCTTATCACCTATTGAATACGAGGTGCACAGCGAAAATTTGACTCCCGGCGGGAAAAACAATATGACTCGATGTTCTGTGTCATGAATGATATCGGGTGTGTCATCGCCTGGCAAAGCTTTTAAGAAAGTGGAAGATCTATTAACAGGACTTAAGAAAAGCATTTTCCCATGTTTTCCGTCATCCACATGATCATGGAGAACGTCGCACCAAACCTACTCCGAAATCGGAAATAATTAACAGGCAACTTAATGAATTTGTGTTGACATGGAAGGATGTAACTTTTGAAGAAAAATCAGTTCTACCTTTGGGGGTGTTGAAAGAGATTGAAAATCTAAGACAGCACATCAATAAGAACTGTTTGTCAGACATCGCACCCGGATGTGGTACAGAGCATGATGAAAATCTTCACAAGAGTCTTCACCAAAGAGTGTGTAAAGTGCGTGTTGGTGTACATCTAGCTGTTGCTCTTTTCACAACATTTCTCTACATGTGGAACGAAAAAAGAAAATCTGGAGCTGCTGGTAAAAAGCTGAAAGTGGTCCCTGTAGTTGATCCCGTTGATATTTCAGCTTACCAGAATACCAAAACAGACGAAAAATTTGGCGTAGGTGTTTCAAGCGTAAGACGTTTTAACAGCGATGATGATATAATACCATCATCATACTGCAATATGTTTTCAAATTGTAGTTGGGACAATGAAGAACAAAACTTAGAAGATCTGTTAGAAAACTCTAATTATAAAATGGACAAAGATAATGTGAAAATAATTGTAGATATAGAGCAACAAATTTAGCTGTTGTTACGGAAAGTGTGGACAGTTGTAATGGGCGCAATAGAATGTTTAATACTGAACACCTTAAATCTAATGTCAAGCGCAGCTCTTTTTGCTTTGGGAACTTGTATCAACAAGAATCCTGAGGAAACGTCAAGCGAAGAACGCCTGATTAATACTTTGTCTTCCTACAATATGGAGCTCGTAAAGTCGAATGCAGACGGTGACTGCCTGTTTTCCTCTGTTATTTTTGGCTTGAAGCAAATTGTTTCTTTGAAGAAATATGAAAAGTACAAAAAACATTTAAATCATTTGAATTTGGATTTGAAGGATATGACGACAACTGTTCTCCAATTGCGCAAACTTCTAGGTTCTGAATGGTTGGCAAATATATCGGAATACGAAAATTTTGTCATAAGTTGTGAAAAATCGTTCCAAGAGCTAGCAGAATCCTACAAAGAAATTGGTGTATTTGCAGGTCAAATGGGAAATATTATGGTTACAGGACTTGCTAATGTTCTCCGAATAAACATTGTTCTATATACTTCTATGAAAAGAATGGAAACTATTCCAGTTGTTCGACGAGAAAAAGCGCTAATAAGCTGCCCAGTTTATCTGGCGTTTAATCACTCGGGATGTGGGCATTATGACGCAGTGGTAGAATCTACAAATACGGATGCAAGAGAATCATGTCATGGCAATGGACCTGGCAACCAATCCCAAGGTCAACCTACAACGACTGAGGATCCAAAGCAAATGAAGGAAAAGGCTGTCGATGTGGTCGAGGAGCAGCAAAGAAAGACAAGGTCAAAGAAAGAACATTTTGCATGCAAGTTCCAGGGGAACGTCGTGTGCAGTGCCCTTGTTTCCGTGCGCTGAAAAAATGTTCGACCTTATGTCACTGTTTTAATTGCAAAAATCCTCATCGTGCATCGAAACCAGAAAATGCCGATCTTTAATCTTTAATCACAATACTCCTAAACCAGTAAAGACTATACTAGGAGGTACAATACAATATGAAAACAATACAAATTCGATAAGTTACAAAAGAATAACTTATAAAACATAAACTAATATAAAATTAATAATAGTAAAAAGAACTAATTCGATCTAATGGTTGAAAGGGCATATGATTTAAAAGTATCTAAACTAACTATATTAGTGTTGTTAAAAGGTATTGTATTCCATAAGACTATAGATGAAGAAAACAAACCAGCAAGCAGAATTATTTCGGCAGATTTACTTGCAACAAGTCGAAGAAAATATGACACTACTACTAGGTAAAGATAGACGTTAATGAAGCCGAAAATATGGCTACGTATATAGACAAATTAAATAAAGTCCACATCGGATCATTAACACGCAAATATATAGCCTTGACGTTATTCTTTTTAGTTCAATTTAGTTTTTGAGTGTTTATCTTTTTCGATATAATCCAAAAAATAACGTTAATACTAATTAGCGATGTAACGTCCATGTAATTTTTGTGTGCAACCTCCTATAGAAACATAATTCACATTAAAAGCGTGTCACAAGTAGAAAGTAGCAAATGCACGGGAGATAAACAAAGTAATAATTAATGAGATGCGAAAAGTTAAATAATTTGCTATTTTTACAGTCGATCAGAGGGGGAGGTAGCCTGCGTTGCAGCCCGACTTTCCACCCGGATTCTCACCTGGAGAAAAGTGCGTCTGCGAATCAGCGCACAAAAGCGTGTTCTCGGGAACCCGCGCGCCGGCGGAGTTGCACGAAATTATATAATTCACCCTGATTGGCTGTTAGCGAAGTTGTATCTTACCTCGCTTCTTATTGGCTCGCATGTGAAATTCATTCGGAAGACCTGGATGATATTGAGAGTTACTTCACAAAGCTTCAGCCAACATTGTCACATTTGAAAAGATCGACGGCTGTACTTGATCCTTTGACTGCATCGCCAGCGTTGAAGAAGATTCGGGAGGAAGTTCCACAACCATCAACATGCATTCAACTTTCGGTTGTGAACTCTGAGCATCCCACTCCAGTTGGCACATCGTCTCCAGTTCGCCAAACAGGACGTCCTGATTGCCTTTTAACTTGGCCTCTATCGCCAATTCGTTGTAAAACACGGACTGAGCAAATGCAATCTACCGGTACGTCAACGAGCGACACGAATACTGATGCACTGTTTTTTGTCATAAGGTCCATTTATTCTTAGTTAATAATAATCAAAATTAAATACACACACTGCAATGTTTAGATGCTGATTTTTCGATGCTTTTATGAAACTCTACTGAGGGGCTGTTTATATGAGAGCCAGGCTAGCCCGGTTAACCAAGCTGACTTGTTTTGTTAAGATATTACTGCTTTATTGAGCTAATAAAATTAAATTTGCTATATTGGAGCAAATTTGCTCTATAAGGACCTATATTGCATGCTGTCAATGAACAACAACAGGACTATTTAGGTATAATACATTTATGGATTTTTTATTTTAACATTATTTAGACCTCACCAGCAAGACTATCTGCTTTGAAGTTGGCAACAAGCTATACATATTTGTATGCCAACATGGTGAACAACTCCTAACAAGTTCCTCTACTAGTGAACGAAGATTGCCAGACAATTTTCCCTCCACCAATGTTAGCCCTGACTGTGGAAGAAAGATCACATGTGACAACCTCGATTGCCACCAGAATGTCCACTACATGACTGAGGATCATCAAAATGTCGACAAGCATTATGTGACATACATGAGTGCAGAGAATCGAGTATCCGGCAACCATCTCAGTGACAAAGTCCCAACTGATGGTGTCATGATGATGGAGAATGGACAATGTCTACCTAGTGGTCATGATAATGCTAAACAAAAGCAGAACTACATAAATTTGGTGGAACATATCATAACTACCAACATACCATCTCTGAAATTCCTTTCCGATGTCTGCAGCATGCATATACCACATATGTATAGTAAAGAAATGAAACAGAAATCAGAAACAGTAAGTTACAATTTGTTGGTACACATATAGTCTCTTTGCATGGCAACTGCATGTTATAAATGTAAGGTCTAGAATCCAGGTCTAGAATTATGGTTGCAGTCATTTGGTTATACAAGGACATCATACTGAACATTGTATATTTGTTTTTCTATAATCATTTTCTCATTCTGTAAAAATAGCCTAATTACAGTAATTACTATATAGTAGTAGTTGAGGTTGAATACAATGTCTTGGGAAGTGCATTCACCAAAGTACAGTATGATGTGGTACAGTTCTCCAATTAGATGATATTAATTGAAAAGAGTTACCGTTTTTTCTATATTAAGCTCCCGGGGGGCATATTTTTTCCAAGCATCGTTGAGGGGGGGGCTTAAATGGAGAAGGGGGCTTATTTAAAATATATACAAAAAAGTTTGCATGATTGATTCTCTTTCATTATATGTCAACATAGTTTTTTAAACAAGGCACAGTGACGTTATTTAAGTGGTCACCACCGAACCTCTGACTTTTATTATTATTTTTTTAAGCCGGGGGGGGGGGGCTTAATTATTTTCTGCTTCCAAAAAGGGGGGCTTAATAGAGAAATTATGGTATTTTTAATTTGTACCTTAATTTTGTAGACATTCTTGGGCATGATATGAAAACGAAAATGATGGTATCCTTAAAATACTGAAAGAACTCCACAAGTTTGTGCCATGTGATGAATCTGATGAAGAACCTGTGCATGGGCACCAAGGTGTTGTTGGAGATCAGCTGACCGTCGATAGAGCTGTAAATGGTCACCTGTCATTATCAAATGGTTTTACAGCAGAGCAACGTGTGGAAGGGTTGCACTTCGAAATTGCTGACTGGCATTCTGGCAACAAGTTTTTAGAGGTTTGTTATTTCTTACATTTCATAAAATCTTAAAACCTTAAATGTTCCTTGTCATGCATTGAATTAACAATTAGCATGAGAAATTTTAACATTGATCAACTTTAATTTAATTTATCATTATACCGAGCAAAAATGCATGCATGTTCTGCATTGAGCACAACTTTGTATGGTCATGTAACAAACATAACATTATTTAAATTTTTTTAAATTTCTTGAAAACTTTAGAACCTTAACACTTTGAAGCCTGACGACAAGTATTTCGCATTTATTCTGGCTAACGTCAGATGATTTTATTCGGAACAGGGAGAGGTCCAGGCCTCAAAGTGTTAAAATGTACCTCTTTAACACTTTGAGGCCTACAGAAGACTATATCAGACATGCAAAGATTTTGCATATTATCGGGCAGCTATCCTCCCAACAACACCTCACTTTACTTTCATTGTAGGTTGCATTTGATAACATGTATAGCACATCTTCTGCTGCTGACAAATGCACACTGTACAGTGACAGAAATCTTATTAATTGGCGAAATATTAAGAGTGATGTGTCTGCTTCAGTAAATGCTTGCCAAAGGTTTTTCACACTTGAAGTGGAAGCCAGAGTTATTGCAGGGACTCTTTCAGTTCTAGAAATGGCTAGTTTAGATGAGGATAAAGATGTCTTTCCAGATAAAGCAACCTCATCTAAAGAAGACAAGAAAGAATTTTTGCAAAAAACTGCCACAGCTGTTGTAGACAAGTTTGTTATTGATCAACAAAGAAATGAACAGGTCATGTCATCAGCTCAGGCTGTTGCTGAGCATTTTGACAACAAAGGATCATCAACAAATACAGAAGGAAGATACCCATGCAGATATAAAGGTTGTCCAAAGACATTTGCACATGATGGGAAAATACGGAAAGAGCATGAGTTACAACACAATCCACCACCAAAGGTTGTGTATGTTGATGACAACAACACTTGTGATATTGAAATCAATGAAGAAACCCAAGATGACATGTTGGCTTACCAGAAAGCAGTCCTGGATTATGGGATGCTTCTGCTAAACTTCTGGGACGCTGTGTCTGAAGGTGATAGGGAACGTGTCATCAGATGTTGGAAGTTCTTCCTGATGTACCTTAAACGTCAGGGAAAGTCAGCTAACAAATATGCTTTGGAAGCCCTATATTTAATGTTCCAGATTTATGCGCTGTTAAGCCCGCGAGAATCACATCGTATTATCTGGAATAGATTTGTCAAGAACAAGCCTGGACAAGCTGAAAACATCCCTCTTGATTTGGAACTTAAGAACAAAATTATCAAGGAGGCTATAAAAAAATAGGTCCAAGTGCAAATACAAATTCGCTAGATCGCATTGGTCATTCGTTAGGTGTCACAACAGAATTAATGACTTTATTCGACAGCAACTTGGACGTTTTCAAACGATCAGGGAAACATGTCAGGAGATCAACAAAGGGAGATTTGGAAAAGATTATTAAAGAGCTTGTCAATCAGAAAGCCTTTTCACATTCTTCTGGGAGAAAATACTCATTTTTTGGGAAAATGAAATCAAGTATTTTAAATGGCTTTAACCTACACAAATTTTTGTGTGGATAGATGAACACAAAAAGTTCATGATCTTGAATAGGCATGCCCGTTGATGTCATCACCCACAATTTTTTAATACATTTTTTTATCTTAAAATGCTTGATATACATATGGTTTTGTTATATATATATATATATTGGGAGTTATATTTTTATAATTTAGGTGGATATATTTTGTATAACAGGACCCTTATTGATAACAGCACCAATATAGGTGCTGACAAGGTTATCCTGTATACAGTAAATATGTATTTTATTATTATTATTATTATTATATAAATGATTAGATATTGCTAAGCCATTTACAGTATATAATTTTATTGTAAAATAATTTGCTGACCATTATGTACATTTGTTAAGAGTTACTGGGCACTAGGTAGTGAATCAAATAGCTACTAAAATGTTATGCTATTGCCTAATTTCATGTAACGAAAGAGACTGATACTGTCCTCGACGTGATGTGAAACAAAGGAATATTGCACACTGGAGGCTGGTATTACCGGTAACAGATTTTCCAGTACAGTGTCATTCTCTTTCACAACAGGAAATTAGGCTATAATGAACAATAATAATGAAGTACTTACCAAAGCATATCATGTAAAAACCCTTGATACCGTGGTGACTGAAAGTTCATAAACTCAAGTTGGCAAAATCATCAAAACTTGATGAGTTTGCCAACTTGAAGATAACATATGGTGATAACAAACTTCCTTACACATATGATGTCCATGTGAAGTTCAAAGGTCCTGGCTAAAGTTAGCAGACTCATCATTACTTTGAGTAAAAGATGAAGCACATTCTAAGTCCTGACTGTCCATAAAAGTTAACAACGATGAGTCGTCTCTTATCGCATCCCAATTTGAACCTGAGGAGTTGTCTAGACTTTCATCATGATGCATGTAAACATGATGAAGCTCATCAAGCTGATCCATATCTATGTCATTGAAAAATTTTTAACTATTTCAATGGCATAAACTTGTCTCCAAATTTCAACCTCTCGAACTATATCCTCAACACTGAAGAGCTGGTGATATTTCTCAAGGACTTGATTTATGTGGAAATGGTTAAACTCTAGTACTGTATTTGGGCAAGACACCATTGTTTTGGTACAGACCGGATTGAAGATTTTCTGTTGTAGCTGTATAAGGCTAGCATGTAACTGCTTCTTCTCATTACTCGATACTGCTCTCCGAATACTGCCAGACTTGCTGACAGGGCTGTGAATTGGCATTTCAAGCATGACTTTACCATCTCCACATGGACTCCATACATCACAATCTTCCTTTCCACATATACAGTTACTAGTACAGATGTCATAGCATGTGCGCAGTACTTTGTGTGGTTTCTCACAGGCATGGCCAAAATTATCCATGAGAATCTTTCTACGACAATGATCATCAGCTTGCAGGTACATCTTCATATCTTTGTCGCAACGGCCAAGTAACAACCCATTATATAGGAGAGTGCAAGAGCTTGGCAACCCAGCACGACCACATTCCTGGATATAGGACTCTACATTCTTTGAAGGACCAAAATGCACCACTCTTCTTACTTTTTTGCAATTGACACCCATTCCAAAAGCAATAGTGCAAATAAGAATGCGTAGGTGCCCATCACATTTAGCCATATTTTGCGTTATATGTTCTTTTGCCATTGGAGGAGTTCCAGCATGAAACATATCCACAAGACGGTTTTGCGGCAAACAATGTCCATTAAAAATTTGTGTGCCTAAAAACACTGTGAACATGCGGTAAAGAACTGCGCATTGTTTTCTTGTCTGGCAATAAATCAAAGTACGAGGGTTTTTTTTTAAGTTCTTTTACCTCTTCAACCAGCAATAAATAATAATAATAATAAATTTAATACTTATATAGCCCTATTTACAATGTTTGATCAATAGCGCTTTACATTAAATGTTACAAAGTTATAAATTACAAAATAAATTACAAGTTACAAATTTTGTTATATACAAAATCGTATTCCTAAAACCAATATATAATATCATATATGATATCGTATTCCTAGAAAAATATAATCACATATTTCTAAGACTAACAGTTAAAACTTTGTTCAAAAAGATAAGTTTTAAGAGATTTTTTAAAAGGTTCAATAGAAGTGATTCTACGTATGCAAAGAGGAAGACTGTTCCATAATCGTGGTGCGGCTGCAGAAAAGGGGATCTGCCACCCAGTGTGACAAGCATCTTTCCTTTCGGCCATTCGAGTAAAATACCACTATTAGATCGAAGAGAGTAAGAAGACTTCGATTTAATTTGAATAAGATCTTTAATGTATGATGGCGCTAGGTTGTGAACAGCTTTAAAAGTAAACAGTAATACTTTAAAGTGTATTCTTGCATGGACTGGAAGCCAATGAAGTTCAAATAAGATGGGCGTAATGTGAGAATGTTTCCTTACATCCATAACCAATCGAGCCTGCAGCATTCTGAACGCGCTGGAGTTTGGATACTTGTTTCTTGGGAAGACCATAGAGTAAACTATTGCAATAGTCCATCTTACTAGTGATGAATGCATGAACCAAGATCAATAAACAATCTCTTGATAAGTACTTCTTGATACGTCTGATATTGTGAAGATGGAAGAAGCAGGCTTTACACACATTCGTAATATGGTCAGACATCCGTAGGTGTGTATCGAGGCAGTAGCCAAGATTTTTTACATTAGAACTAGGTTGAATCTGAGAATTACTTGCTAATAAATTGATTGGCTGTAATTTACTTAGTTGCTGGCAGGTTCCGATTAGCATGAATTCGGTTTTTCCGTCGTTCATTTTATTTATGTGTACTTTTCAATTTATGTGTACTTTTCAATAGTATTTGCTCTTTTGTTGCTGTTGCTGTCAGAATCATCATCTGGCAGTGTTGAGGAAACAGGGATCTCATCTCCCCCAAACAGCCATACCATTTTCTGAATGGGATTTCCTTGGTGCCACTGCCTGATAGACCCCTGTTAATTGAAAAGTACACATAAATAAGTAATGTAACTAGCAAATAACAATCACACATGAATTGACATTCATAGCAGAAACTGACTGAGTATTTGAATCTAAATAAAATGATGTCACTGTGCTTGTTCTCTTGTTGAGTGAGATAGTTACTGCAATGACTGGAAAAAGGCTTTAGACAAATTAAAATTATCTTGTGGCAATATTAATGACAATATCACTACCAGATTTGTTACAAGTTGACCAACAAGTTTGGCATTGCTTAAAATACAGAGGGTTCTTCAATATGACAAATTACTGCAAGGTTAACAAGAAGCTTGTAGCAGGTTCATAAAATAATGCAAGTGTTTCCACTTGTTCATAGACTCGCAACAAACCAGTTGCAGATACGGTCAGTATAATCTGCAGACTGCAGACCGCAGACTGCAGACTGCAGACCAAGTATAAAATGCAGAATAGGTATAAAATGCAGACTAAAACTGCAGACTTGGTGTAAAATGCAGACTGCGATATAAAGACTCACCGTGATTTTCACAACACGGAAGTTCAGAAAATTCGACAAGGAATACAGGCTTATACAGCAGAGCCTTTCCTACGAAGACTTCCAATCACTGACATTTTTCCCGGGCGATGATCGAGGATGAGCATGAAATCTTGTTGGTCAGCAGTCACATTAACTTGATCATCAAGGGAATCGAGGTACACTTTAATAAGGCGGGGGTTAGGGTTATAAAACTCATTCGGCGGGGCGTTAGGATCTATTAAGTTGTTTGAGGGTTAGTGGTTATTCGTATGGTTAAGTGACAAAATTCTGACGATTTAATATAGACCAACAAGATTTCATGCAGGACAGTCCAATTTTCAGATAGGATATATTCACCTAAAAAGATAGAGCTCAATGAGAAGATCATTTTGGTGTTTAAATTTTCAAAATTGATCCACTATAGCCAAAGTTATAGAGAATAATTTGGTACATAAAACCATATAGCAGCAATATGGCACCAAATACAAACATTTTAACACAAAATTAATATATACTTATTTTAGGTTATTTTAGCAATCACTAATCAAAACACAATAAAACTTGGCATACATGGGTAAAAACATATACCAAATCCATTGGTGTATTTATAATTGTGTGGTAACCATACTCACCATCAAATTATGTGGTCAATCACTAGTATCAAAATACTTATTTTAGCAATTACCATTTGAAACACAATAAAACTTAGCACAAATGAGTAATGACATATGCTGAAACCATTTATAGTGATATTTATATCGGCAAAGTGGTGGTTGCCATATACTCACCATTCTATGGTCTCTGGTTTCTATGGTTTCTATGGTTTCTATGGTCAATCGGTACAAAGAAATAATATTTTAGTTGATATAGACATTTTATTTGTTACAAACCTTATAGTTTATTGCATACACAATATTTTTGTAATTTTTTCAAATTGTGTTGCTATATATGGCAATTTGGTTACCATGACAACCATTTTAACCAGTCTTGTTAGTTTAAGCAAGATTATATCTGCATATGTTGACTCCGAAGTAGAATAAGTCAATAGTCTGTATAAGGACAACCATAAACATCAGGTCCTAACTATAACCAAACCCTGTGTCCCCTAAAGGGATGACTCAAAAGGACCTTTACATTTTTAGAACTACTAATATCCTAACCCTAATCTCAATCTTAATCCTAACCCCAACCATAACCTTGATCCTAACCTTGATCCTAATCTTAAACCTAGCCCTAACCGTAGCTATCCATAACCTAACGAAAAATAAAAAACAGAAAGGTCCTTTTGAGTCATCCCTTTTAGCCTTCAATTCCCCATGTCTCACATGGTCTTGTTACGGTACCACTGGACAGCGGTCATTTTCATAATCAACAAAATGTAAGTGATTGGAATCCTTGTCGAATTTGCTGAACCTCCGTGTTGTGAAACTCAAGGTGAGTTTTTATCGCAGTCTGCATTTTACACCAAGTCTGCAGTTTTAGTCTGCATTTTATACCTATTCTGCATTTTATACTTGGTCTGCAGTCTGCAGTCTGCGGTCTGCAGTCTGCAGATTATACTGACCGGTTGCAGATATATATATATATATATATAATTAAACAACAGTGAGATTTTTTCTCGCATATACAGTACACTCAGGAATATTTATTAAAATATATTCACTGTGTTACTATTGTCTATTAATATACTGTAAATATATCATCCACAGTATATTTCCTGAATATACAAACACAAACGTTGTAACATACCATTGAACTATGCAATGAGCCTCATCAATAGCGACACCAACCAACTTATCAGCAAAGTCTTTGCAACTAAACAACCCCCTCCATGTTGCTACAGATAGTAAACATTCAGGAGAACCAAAAACAACAATTTCGGGATCTTCTTCATCTGCTATTGATATAGCAGGAATTCCAACCCTTACAGAAAAAGTATATAGGCGCCTATAGGCAATGTTCCAATTTCCTATAGAAACCTATAGGCTAATAGGTTTCATTATAGGTTGCCTATAGAAAATGTTCCAATTTCCTATAGAAGCCTAT
The DNA here is from genome assembly GCA_035772405.1 of Chrysogorgia sp. JL179-B06. Lineage (NCBI taxonomy): Eukaryota > Metazoa > Cnidaria > Anthozoa > Scleralcyonacea > Chrysogorgiidae > Chrysogorgia > Chrysogorgia sp. JL179-B06. Next base: position 1,624,792 of record JAYKKM010000114.1, read on the forward strand.
AGGTTCTCTATAGGATCTTATAGGTTGCCTATAGACATGCCTATAGGAAAGCCTATATACTTTTTTTGTTAGGGTTAATACCTTGTAGATATTCTATTTGGTCGTTCATCAACACTCGTAATGGAGAAATCACAACTATTAAACTTGAACCACGAGGTTTTTCGTAAAGAACATCAGCAATGATGGGAAGACATTGGAAGATTAGCGATTTTCTGTACCCATCGGTAAATTAACAAATACGTTTCTGCTCTTTCAAGAGATCAGGCAATTTAAATTGCAGTTTTACTTCGTCAAACGCTGTTTCCCAAAGTTCTCTCGAAAAGAACGCCATTTTGATTAAATGAATTTCACATGCGAGCCAATGAGAAGCGAGATAAGATACAACTTCGCTATAACAGCCAATCGGGGTGAGTTATATTAATTCGTGCAACTCTGCGGGCGCGCGGGTTCCCAAGAACACGCTTTTGTGCGCTGATTCGCAGACCTACTTTTCTCCGGGTGAGAATCCGGGTGGAAAGTCGGGCTGCGACGCAGGCTAGCAATCATGCTGCAGACAAATGCTTTTATCGTAAATTAAAATGCCATGGTTGTCAGAAGTTTGGTCATATAGTAAAGCAATGTTCCGAAATATCTGGAAATAATAGCTTGAAGAAACAATATTTTAAAATAAAAAATAGAGAAGACAAAAGAAAGAAAAAGAAGCCCAGTGGGATTAATCAAGTGGACGAAATCGAAGATAGAAGGGCGGAAGAAGATAACACAGCATGGAGTTCTGCAGAAAGCTGCAAAGAGCTCATGGTACTCGTTTCAATCAATGGAAAACCACTGAATATGGAAGTGGATACTGGAGCGTTGGTAATGATTTTCGCATTGGGCTACAGTGTTAGGATCTGTGGCGACTATAATGTAACCATTAATCCGTTTCTGGATGTGCAAGAGTATCCTTTGCCCATGGCTGAGGAACTATTTACACAGCTTAATGGTGGAGAAAAGTTTTCGAAGCTCGATTTGTCATCAGCGTACCAACACGTACTTCTGGATGAAGAGTCAAAGCAGTACGTCACCATATTAACACGCATTTGGGGTTATACCGTTACACCAGCATTTGCAAAATCTGGAAAGCACCCTGAATTGTCTTCAGACAACTATCAAGCTATAGAAATCGAAATATGTTTTGATGAAGCCCTCCGTTGAATACTTCGCATTTATTGTAGATCGTCAGGGAATTCATCCATCGCTGCGTAAGGTGCAAGCGATTCGTGAAGTACCCGAGCCGGAGAATCCAACGGAACTGAAGTCTTTCCTGGGTCTGGTGAACTATTATTGCAAGTTCATTCCAGATATGTTAACCCTGGTTAATCCACTGAACTGTTTGTTATCACAAGATGTTCCCTGGAGCTGTTCCACGCTTGTCAAGAGTCTTTCCAGACGTTGAAGGATATTTTAGGGAAATCGCCATTGTTAACATATGATTCAACCAAGCCTGTGCGGTTGGCAGTAGATGCATCGTCCTATGGTGTTGGAGCCGTGCTGTCTCATGTTTCTGAAGATGGCACAGAGCAACCAATTGCTTTCGCTTCGCGCTAAAAGGAGGCTTTAGCTATAATTTTCGGGTTGAAGAAATTTCATCAGTACCTATATGGACGGCGTTTTTCTTTAATTACCGATCATAAACCTCTTACCTTGTTACTTGGACCAAAAGAGAAATTCCTGTCTTAGCAGTGTCGTGTCTCCAAAGGTGGGTTATTCAGTTAGGCGCTTATCAATATGACATTGAAGATAGGGCGTACAGCTAGCACACAACGTAATCACAACGTTCGTAAAAGGTTGGTTAGGTTGAACCTAACGTTCTGACAACTTTCCCACAACATTGTTTTCCTTACACGTAGTTATATTAAATTACATAGGTGTCAAAAACCATGAAAGAACGTTGTAGCAACGTTGCGATTTAACGTACGGCAGGAACGTTCATATAACGTCTCCTGGACGTTGGGTATTATATTACACATAGGTGTCATAAACCATGAAAGAACGTTGTAGCAACGTTGGGATCTAACGTGCCGCAAAAACGTTCGTATAACGTCTCCTCAACGTTAGGTTATCAGTAACAAAAATGTTTGTATAGATTAAATATCTTTTTAGTACAACTGCTTGAATTTGAATGTTGAAATTATTTGATAGCAAACATTGTTGTTTGAGAAACGTTCGAATTCCGTAGGTTACTCAAAAACGTTCTGAAAACGTTCACAGTACGCTGTGTCTGTGACGTTCGGGCATGTCACAAATTCTGTACGGCCGGAAATGTTTGGCTCTGTGTTGTCACAAACGCATTGTTCAGTCAGAAGCCGAAGGTGTGATACACGTTTCAATTACAAGTTAGTCGATTCTTTGGTCTTCAATGCTTTATCCATCCGTGGTTATTCAAAGCCATATAATCCTTTGTAAGGTAAGTAAACATCTAATCAGTGAAATATTTTGATCAGAGAATGCCGTTTCCTTATTTTTGTTGTTCTGCAATGGTAATTATCATCTTAAATTACTAAACATTCAAACGGTTGACTGTAACGGTTGACGCAATGACGATCGATATGCTTAATTTCAATAATTTGTGAATGTTCACAGTAACGCGTGAGAATAGGAATAAGATAGGAAATAGCTATGAATGTATTTAAATCATACAAACTGTCTCTTATAGAATCGTCAAGCTACTAGTATGAATGTGGCAGAAGATGAGGAAGATGACATCTGAGAGCATTTCACTAATATAATAAGTTAATTGTTGTTAATAAGAAACAATAAAAAGCATTTGTGTGTTCAGGACTTTCAGTGTGATATTTTTGTCTTGTAATGTTAAGTTTTTCCAAGTATGCTGAACAATTGTTGCACATATGGACAGAAAATATATCTGAAGATCTCATGTGGCGACACATGGAAAACCTATGAATTGAAAATCTTTCATCATGAAAGTATCTTCGTTATAGAAGCGCAATTTCTTAGCGATTGTTTTTTAACGATTCGATTTCTTAGCAATCACGGCCAAGCGGTGAACGTAAATAATATATATTACATTCACCGCTTGGCCATGATTGCTAACAAATCGAATCGCTAAGAATCGTCAAGAAATTGCGCTTGTATAACGAAGATACTTTCATTATGAAAGATTTTCAATTCATAGGTTTTCCTTCATTGTGAAAAGTTGTGTGAACGTTTATCAGCGAACGTTATGACGACGTATAGCGGAGTCGACAAAAAAACGTTGTGCGAACGTTCGATATAACGTTTTCCGGACGTAAGCGCAACGTTCTCACAACGTTCTCACAACTCTGATGTGCTTGCATATGCAATGCAAATGCATTGTCTCGTTTGCCAAGAAAAATCGTGGAAGAACCAGATAGTTGGACTAAAGAGGCAGATCAAGTAAATCGAGTTCAAGTGGCACGAACACCAATTTCCGTATCGATGATCCGCGAGGCTACGCAAAGAGATCCGTTGTTGTCACGTGTGGTTCATTGTTTGCTAAACCAGGGGCGGATTTAGGGTACGTCAAACACGGCAAGCGACGTACAATAAACTTCGAGACTAATTTATTCATGAATTAATTAGTTTGAATTTTCAAAAAAAAACTTCTAAAAATGTTTTAAAAATTTGAAAAATAAATATTCAAACTTTTAAAAAATTTATATATAAATTTTGAAATTTTCGAATGAGATTTTCGGATGAGAAGACTTTGTCTACTTCATGTAGTCTAAACGAAACTGTTCATATGATAGGGTTATTGAGGGACCTCCTTTCTTCCATTTACAATTGAGGATAATTCGAGTACGGCAAAATGGCCGATGTACGGCAAAATGGCCGCAAACACGAGCACTGATTGGTCAAAAGCAGTAAAAAATGGCCAGTGTACGTCGGAAGTAAATGCAGTGTACGTCGGAAGTGAGAAAAAGTATAACTCGGCTGTCATTGACTCGAATTGAGACTGAGTTTCGATTCTACAGAATGAAAACGTTGATTTGTTAAAGAGGATCTGTTGTGATTTGACAAAGAAACTACAATCGTGCGATTTTCTTGTGGCATCGGGATATTGATGCGGAGACATATATTCCTCAGCATGCGAAATCTGGTTCTGGAAAGAAACGTTGTATTGCTTTAAAGTGAGTGGAAACTATCTTAGCTTTAGTAGTTTAGTTCCTAAAACTTGTGTAACCTTGAAAAGCGTAAATTATTTAAATTAGATAAGATAGGTGACGTATATGTTCGACTATATTTATTTATTTATTTTCCGATACAGCCACCCCTCAACAGTGAGGATTTTTGGCCGGTGTGGTCAGTAGCTAAGTTGTTATAAGCTTAGAAATCATGCGTTTAAATGATTCAGTATTCGTGGCATGCAAGAATACGTTCTCTGGAAGAGCGTTCCATTGTTCAATGGTTCTTGGATAAAAAGATAGTCTATGGGCTTCAGTTTTACAGGCAATTTGTTTGAAAGAGTGATCCTTGTTGTGTCTACTTTTCCTCGTAGGTTGTTGTAAGTTTTCACACGTATTTACTACAACAAGGCCCTTTACGATCTTGTATAATAATGTTACGCGTGCGATGGCTCTCCTTTTCTCCAATGTATCCCAACCGAGTTTATCAATCATAGCTGTCACGCTTTCTTGGGGTTGATACCGAGACATTACCCAACGGGCTGCGCGCCTTTGCACCATTTCTACCCTGTGGTAACCGTTACTCTCAACACCTTTCCTTGGGTCCCATATAGTTGAACAGTACTCCATCTTAGGTCTAAGGATGGTCTTGTATGCTTTCTCTTTAAGGGTCGGTGATCTTACCTTGAGATTTCTCTTTAGGAAACCAAGAGTCTTGTTACCTTTAGCCGTAATGTTCGAAATATGAGTGTTCCATTTTAAATCTTTAGTCAAATGCACACCAAGGTACTTTGAGCTGGTGACTGTTCTCAACAGCACTCCATGAAGAACATAGTCATAATGTATGTCTTGTCTCTTCCGACTTATCCGGAGAACCTCGCACTTCTCGAGGTTGAAACTCATCTGCCAGTCATGTTCCCATTCTTCTAATCTCTGCAGGTCTGCTTGTAGTTTAAGGGAGTCTTCTTTCGAGTTGATAGCCAGAAGTAGGGCTGTGTCGTCTGCAAATAGGTGGACATTTGAGAGGACATACTCTGGTAAATCATTTATAAAAATGAGGAATAGTGCCGCACCGATCACTGAACCTTGGGGGACGCCAGACAACACTGGTAGATATGGTGACTGTGCACTGTCAACAACAACACATTGCTGTCTGTTTTGAAGAAAGTCCTGTATCCACATATGAGTGTCTCCACTTATGCCATAATACTCGAGTTTTGACAACAGTTTACTATGTGAAACTTTGTCAAAAGCCTTTGAAAAGTCCAACACAACAAGATCAGTCTGTGTGCGAGCTGCAAGATTTGAATGTAGCGTGGTAGTTAGCTCAAGAAGCTGGGTTTCGCAGGACCTACCAGATCTAAATCCATGCTGTAGGTTATGTAAGATGTTAAAATGTTCAAGGTGATGCATTACGTTACTGGTAATTATGTGTTCCATAATCTTGCTGCATATACATGTGAGTGATATGGGTCGATAATTTACAGCGCAGTCTTTATCGCCTTTCTTAAACACAGGAGTGATCCTAGCCAGCTTCCAGTCATCTGGAACTTGGTGGGCTTTAAGGGACGCAACAAACATTTCCTTCAGTATGGGCGCAATTATAGTTGCCAGTTGTTTTAGGACCATAGGTTGGATGTTGTCAGGCCCTGCGGCTTTATGAGGGCTTAGATTTTCCAAGAGTTTTACTATTCCAGGTTCTGTGATGTTTATTTCGGGCATAATTGGGTGTGGGCTGCTAGTATGAAATGGCCGGGTGGAATCTGTACTACCGTCTGTGAAGGCAGAGAAAAACGTTGAATTCAAAAGAGATGCTTTTGCAGCAGCATCAGAAACAAGCAGGCCATTACTTTTTAGGGATGGTATGCCAGTTGAGTCAGCCTTTGCGTGTTTGAATAAAGACCAGAAACGTTTATTCGATCCGTAAACTGCCTCAGGTGTGTCATCGGTGGGGGTTATCACCTCTTCCACATACTTCCAATACGCTACTCGTAAACTTTTTTGGACTTCACGCTTAAGGGTCTTATACCTGGGATCTTTTTTGCGATGGAGTTTGTCTCGCTTTCTCATTAATCGTCTCAGTTTGCAGTCTACATAAGGGAGTTTGTTTTTACTTTTAGCTTGTTTACTGGGGATAAACTTTTCAATAGCATTTTGGAGCTCGTTCTTAAATAGCATCCACATCATATTCACAGAGGTAAAGCGTTCTTCGTTGGAGGATCTTACAAAGTTGGAACAAAAAGAGGACATATGTGCCCTCAGACCTTCCCAATCAGCTCTCTTATACAGAAAGATCTTGCGTCTCTGTTGTTTGTAACTAATAGGACTTATGTCTCCCTCAATGTAAACAATGTCATGATCACTTATTCCAGGTATTATAGATACTGTTTTTATAAGAGATGCATTATTTGTTGCAAACAGATCTAAGATATTTTCTCCTCTGGTTGGTTCCTTGACAATTTGTATTAATGAGTGATCATCAAACAAATCTATATATTTCATTGTTAGGTCTGGGTAGTGGCAGTTTAGCTTTAGGCCATTTCTTTTCCAATCATAACCTGGTAAGTTAAAGTCCCCAGCAACCCAGATATGTGACTGTATGTTTTGTAGATTACTAAGGGAATTTTTAAGGTTTATATAACTTCTTTCATCCCCTTCGTGTGGGTTATAAAAAGCACATACATAAAGGTTTTTACACCCTTTAACACATATCTCAACCCATACCATTTCACAGTCAGTCTCCCAATTCAGCTTTCGAGTAGAAATCAGGTCGCTGGAGACAGCAATGAAAACTCCACCTCCAGAGGTGTGGCTTCTGTCTCGACGAAACACATTGTATTGCTTGGTTAAGTTTGGTGGAAACATTTCCCCGTTTGTAACAGAGTCATTGAGCCAGGACTCAGTACATACTATTATATCAGGTACAGTTGTTTCAATTAAATTCAAGAATTCAGGCTTTTTATTCCGTATTGATCGAGCGTTTATGTTCAGTAACCGAAGTGGGCAAAACTTGCTATTTTGGTTTACTTTTATGCCTCGACGAGTCGCCTGTTTTGGGGATTGATGGTTGTTTATATCTCCACTGTTCTCTGTTTTGGGGGAAGATGATGCCACAGGTTTGCCAGGACTACATGAAGTACTATGTTGATTCATACTAGAGCTGCCATCAAGGTGGGAGAATGAATTTGATGTGTTTATGGTGTGATATGAAAGCAGGGTGGAATAGTTTGGACAGTCACACGATTGACATGCCCAAAAGGCTATACTTCCGTTTAGATCAGGCATAAGAGGTGTGTCCTCAGCAACTTGACATGAGAAATGAAACCATTTTCCACAGTTATCACAACACAGAGCTTTTTGATTCCATATAACTGTTTGCTGGCATAATTCACATGTAAATCTATGTCCTCTTACATTTTCAAAGTTTCCTTGAATTGGTCCAGGGTTTGTTGAGATGTCTCCACACAAAAGTAGCATAACCAAATTGAATTGATGACTAGATAGCTTGTCGGCCATGTTGAATTTCACTCGATGAAACAAATGCAGAAAAGCATAATTTTTGGCGTGATATGTAACGGAAAAGTTTGATAAAATGTAATCCCTAGCTCCATCGATAGTATCTTGATTTAAATTGAAAGTTTTCTGGATCCTATCATGTACATAAAACGCAAAAAAAAGCGATAAATATCGCTCCTACAAATTTCATGGCCGCCATAACTGACGACGACCGCTGACCAACAGAACTGTTATAGAGTATTTATGAATAATACATCATATAATTATTGAGATAATGAGATGTGTTTAGCCAACCATCGCCAATTTTTTACTTCAATAATCTGATCAACAGCGTTAAATATTGAATTCCAATACCTCTTCAAGAACAGTCTGTTTATTTTTTCTTTAATATTCGATTGGTTTGGATTGTGTTTTGACTTTGTATCTGGCTTTTAAATATAGATCTCCTAGTATAGATTCTGGCTGTTCTGCGAATCAGCTTGTTAAAAAGAAGCTATTTTAAACTGTTGTGATAACACATGATCTAGTTTATGTATTCTTGGTTTGGCTTCTGTTACAAACAGAAGTAATTGTTATTACCCTGACTGTGGGGAACAGAAATTTAAATTACTTTTTAATTGTAAAGTAGAACCGTGTCCACCTTTGAGAGGTACAGGTATGTCAGATGTACATATCCTATTTTGTTTTCAAGGCATTGTTGAATCAGGTAACATATTTCAACCAAATCATTTTGTCCCTCATGTTTTATGCTGAGCCAACAGGAGGAGAAAAAAGGATGTTTCACAAAATTTATTTTCCTTTTATAACTACACCAGACCCCAAACCTTGCCATACCATCAAACACACCAATTGCTTTTGTTCCATCGTCAGAATTAAGTGGCAAAACAGCTGCTCCTTCTGCAACCAACTCACCTGCTCCTTCTGCAACCACTTCACCATCCACAAGTTCAACTATCACTACCAGCACTTCCCAAATAAATTTTATTCATGAGTATGATATTGCTACTTATAGAGAGAAAGCCAAAGGTACGACCGATTTGGAAATTGATGTTCTAATAAAAAATGTGTTCAATTATAAAACATCCTACATGGTCTATTTTTCTCTTCTCAAAACTCTTTCTCTTTAGGCGAGTAACTGGCGCCTCAAAACCAGACAGCTCGGGGTAGATAAGGGGTAGAATAAAGTAATAGATAGTTAATATGACCAGGATGATGTAGATAGTGAGCTCTCTCTATGTCCATGAAATGTCCTACATGGTCTATTTTTCTCTTCTCATAACTCTTTCTCTTTAGGTGAGTATCTGGCGCCTCAAAACCAGACAGCTCAGGGTAGATAAGGGGTAAACTATTTGGTAGTTATATACATACATCGTGTGGGGATGTGAGAAATTTCACTTATACCTCTATGGCTCGACATTCAACCTGGTAACTGATCACAAAGCCCTTGAAATTATTTTTCGCAATCCACGATCAAAGCCTCCAGCCCGTATTGAAAGGTGGTTGTTACGTTTGCAGCAGTATGATTTTACGGAAATCCAGCTGATTACCTTTCCCGGCATCCTGAGTCCAGCCGTCCCTACAAACGCAGCATGGCTGAGGAATATGTCTCTTATGTTACGATCCCATGCCATGTATGACCCTTGACGAAATCGCATTAGCGACAAAAGGAGATCCAACTCTAGAAGCTGCTAAATCATGCATACAATCAGGCAACTGGCACACAGCAAAGCAATTATTTCCCAATGCCAACAACAGTGATCTCCAGTCATTAGAGAAACTGAAAACAGAACTAACCGTGACAAACGCAGGCCTGCTTTTGCGAGGAACTCGACATCATTCCACAAGTTTTGCGAACACAAGCAGTGAATTTGGCTCACGAGGGACATCAGGGAATAGTTAAGACAAAGCGACTCCTCTGGGAAAAGGTCTGGTTCCCTGGAATCGACCGTCAGGTAGAAACATTGATTGCTAACTGCCTCCCCTGTCAAGCGGTAGGACCTGGAAACAAACCAGCCCCTTTACAGATGACAGAAATGCCTCACCACCCATGGCAAGTCGTGAACATTGATTTCCTAGGACCACTACCGACTGGAGAAAAGCTCCTGGTTGCCATTGATCAGCATTCTCGTTTTCTAGAGGTAGAAATCATGACGACGACAACTGCCGCGGCTGTAATTCCAAAATTGGATCGGATTTTCGCCACTCATGGTATCCCATCAACCATTGTTTCAGATAATGATCCACCATTTGACAGCGTCGACATTGCCACGTTCATGAAGGAAAATGGTGTACACCATCGACGTATAACTCCCCTCTGGCCTCAAGCCAATTCAGAGGCCGAGAGTTTCATGAAACCACTGCTGAAAGCGATTCAAACAGCTCACGCCGAAAACAGAAATTGGCGCAGAAGATTGTAGAAATTCCTCCTCAACTTTCGCTGCACCCCACATACAGCTACTGGCGTATCGCCTGCCGAGTTGCTATTCAATCGAAAGCTTAGAGGGAAACTACCGTGTTTGACAGAAGATGAGGACCTCACTGGTTGTAGAACTACAGCACTGCAAAGAGATGCACAGAGAAAAGCACAAGCGAAAGATTATGCCGATGCAAGAAGAGGTGCACAGTCTGTGCATGTGAAAGTTGGTGACTCTGTACTGGTCAGACAGAAGAAACACAACAAGCTCTCAACCAAGTTTGATATCGAGCCATATTATGTTAACAAGATTAACGGGACTATGGTTACTGCGGAAAGAAATGGGCTGACAATCACAAGGAACATTTCTTTCTTCAAACGAGTGCCTCACCAGGCTTCTGTGGATGAAGATATTCTAGTGTCCAATTCAGTTGATAACTCGGATGCTGTTCAGCAAGTATCTGTACTACCAACTCGCCCAGATCGAGCTCGGAACATAAATGGCAACTGATAATTTTCCGCATTTAATAGCTTCGCCAGGTTTACTGCATACACTGAGAGCCTTGCAAACATCTGTCATCGGTGCTGGAGCCCGAAGACATCAATGGAGCACTAAGATTGTTTTGATTTTCTATGCATTTATAACTTATCATGTGGCGAACCTATATAATATTAAGTTGGACAAAGTTATATTATAGAATACGACAACTCACTTGTGTGTATTTATAGTCATGCCAAAGAATGATCTCAATAAATTTGGCAATGCCGACTGGAAATGGGGCCGATTCAAAGGTGCCTGGACAACAAAATTCATCAGACTGTGGCGTTTATGTATTGCAATATGTTCAAAGTTTCTTTGAGCTGAGATACCTACCTATGATGGCGGGTCATCACGTATGGCATATGCTCTTGTTGTTTTTCGAGGCTATCTGTGATGGGTTATTGTATGACAATTTCAGTGAACCTATATATAAACATGTTAATGCTGGAAGTGAAATTCTTGTGGTAAATGTGCGTTTCAATAAATAATTTAGAGCGAAGTTATTCACATGGAGACAGTTAAGTTTACATCGACTACGTCTGTGAAGATTTTGGGGAATAATGCTATTCCTTTCGTAAGCTATGCCATGGCCGCTGTTAATTGCAACGTTCTGGGGATGTGGCTTTACTGTTAAATCCCGGACCGATTGATATTACTTTACCCAAGAAACATATTCATTTTTGTCAAGCTAATGTTAATGGTCTTAGAAATAAAAACATTAAGTTAATGACCTATTGGTCAACTCTGGAATTCACTTTCTTGGCATTACGGAATCGAGGGCAAGGAGGAGTTATAGGTCTGTATTACAAAGATATTTTTGTCTGCAGAGTTAGGGAAGATTTAAGTTCTCCTGATATTGAAGCCCTATCGATTGAAATCCGCAGACCGCAAGCTCCAACAACGCTGCTTGGTATATTTTACTATCCATGACAACTACCTACTTAAAATATCCTCTGATATTATTGATATATTTATGCAATAAATACAGTTAACGGCGAGCTTTCCGTGTTGTATGACGTAAGCCCATGGGGACTGGACCTAGTAACTCTTTGTGATAGATCACGTGATCAGAGGTCTATATAAGACTGCTCAACACGAGGCCAAGCATTGTTCAACAGTTCACTAGTACCACTCGAACATGTCCAGGTCTACCCGAAACAGTCAGGCAACCACAATGGCTACGCCAAATACCACGATATCCGAAGTTGACACAGGAGAAAGTACTGCTGCCTTGAATCTCGTTGACACACACCCGATGCCATGGTGTCGACGTCCGTTATCGCTGCACCAAACACGCCTACCAATCCCGTTGCCCAATCAGGGCTCCCACCACAGCTTGTTGCCTCCTCTGTTGGCTCGCCTCTGGCTCTTTACCCTACACTATTGAACACGTCTACAGGTATGCCTATTTCTCAGGCTCCGGCCTTCCTACCTACTTTTGTTCCACCTTCGCCTGCAGTACTGCAGCTTGCGTTGCCCGTGTATTCATCAGCTATTTCTTCGTATCCTTCTTCATTCGGCACCTCTACCATGCAAATCCTACCTTCCTTCTTACCATCTCCTCCGTCCACATTCCACGTTGGGACACCTCGAATACTGCGCCCTTTGTCATTGGTCCGGGTTTTATCCCTATCCCTTCAAAACTGGTCCATTTTGGCAGGGCAGTTTATCGATCTTCAGATTCTTATTCAAGAATCAACCGACGAAGAACTGACAACATGCACCTTGCTCGATGGTCAGTTGGTCATCAACCCGGGGCCTCGGAAAACCAGGCAAATTACTGAGATTTTAAGCTGGGTACAAGCCTTCTCCATCTACGGGAGTATTTTTTGCACCCACCGAGCTCGCGACCTCTGGTTGTACCAGCTCTTCATTGTCCGAATGGCAAAATGTTGGGTTCACGGTCGCCATTTATATATAATAAAGTATTTATTTCAGATCAAACGAACATATTAAGCATTGAGGTTTACAAGAGAAGAGACGAAGTGATTATATTACAGAAGTTACACATATTTACATAAACTATGATTGGTCAGAATTACAATGACTGTTACCAAATATGGTCATTATGGAAGTTCATTGACATTAATTAATTTCGTAATATATATATTTATAGATAACATAACAGACTAACTAAATACACGTTGACATATGAGCATTACCTAACACCCCCACTTGCTCACATGTTCTACAAATTACAATCAATAACGTACCTTAAACAACCTACTCTGATTCACTTCTAATTACAAATGAAGAGTTTGAATTTATCTAACTTTATCTTACTTATCGGCTTTGTGAAGATATCAGCCACATTATCCTCACTTGCAACATACTCTAAATTGATGATACCTAACTGTATCTCGCTCCTAATAAAATGGTACTTAATATCGATATGCTTAGATCGCTTATGGAACATTGGGTTTTTCGCCAGCTTAATTGCACCTTGATTATCCACATTTACAAGCACACTATTACTTTCCTGAAGTATCTATAAATCGATACACAACTGTCTTAGGAATTTTCCTTCCTGCACAGTTTCAGCAACTGCAATGTACTCTGCCTCGCATGTCGACAGAGCCACAGTTTGCTGCTTCCTACTCTTCCATGATATTAATGGTCCACACTTGGACAATTGGAAACCGTAACCTGATATGCTCCTTCTATCACTAAGATTACATCCCCAGTCAGAGTCACTAAAGCCAATTAGCGTCAAAGGGTTTTCAGATTTTTAAAACTTTGTTCTGATGTCCCTTTTAAATACCTAAGCACATGTTTAGCTGCATTTAAATTTTCCACCGTGGGTTTGGACATGTGTTGGGATAATCTAGTAACAATGTAACACAGATCTGGTCTAGTACCAGTCATGACATAAATTAGACTTCGCCTGTATAAGTTGGAATCATCTAACTCAGGTGATTCTGGAGCAATTACCTTTTCCAATCCGAGAACAGATGGGGAAGTCTTAGGCTTACAACTGGTCATCCCAAATTTGGACAACAATTTCTTAACATACCGAGTTTGGTTGATCTCAATCATACCTTTGGAGCATTTGAATTCAGTGCCTAAGAACCAACACAAAACACCAAGATCTTTCATTTTAAATTGTCTGCTCAGACTGTCCTTCGCACTTTGCAACAAAGTAGAGTTGCTGGCAGATATAATCAGATCATCAACCCAGATGATCAAAATTATGCACTTACTGCATCACCATCAACAAAACTAATGTATACACTGGGATCAGCAAGAGATTGTGTAAAGCCTTCTTTTACCAAATAATCATGAAGCATAATATTCCAGATCCTACCACTCTGTTTTAAACCATATAAAGACTTGTTTAACTTACAGACAAGCCTTTCACCATGCTTCCCTAATTTTTCGTAACCTTTTGGTTGTTCAACAAAAATGTCACAATCGATGGGTGCGTTTAAATATGCTGTCTTGACATCCATCTGATGTACAAGCGTGTTATTTTGCACTGTATGCTGGATCAATATACGAATTGAACTCATTCGAGCTGTAGGTGCAAAAGTCTCATGGTAGTCTACACCAGGGATTTGGGAGTAACCTTTTGCTACATACCTAGCCTTATAGGTCTCCTCCCTGTTGGGGCCTGTTTTAACTGTGTAAACCCATTTGCCCCCCACTATCTCCCGGTCCGGTGGAGGCGGGATAAGTATATATGTTTCGTTATCTATCAGTGAGTCTATCTCATTGTCCATAGCCAAGTGGGAGGTTAATTCCCCTCCTGGGCCCATAACCTGTTGGGTTCACGGTCGCCATTTATTTATAATAAAGTATTTATTTCAGATCAAACGAACATATTAAGCATTGAGGTTTACAAGAGAAGAGACGAAGTGATTATATTACAGAAGTTACATATATTTACATAAACTACATTAAACTATGATTGGTCAGAATTACAATGACTGTTACCAAATATGGTCATTATGGAAGTTCATTCACATTAATTAATTTCGTAATATATATATTTATAGATAACATAACAGACTAACTAAATACACGTTGACATATGAGCATTACCTAACACAAAACAGTTCCGTGGTCTAACGTGGGCCAATTACGATGAAGCGTTTCGTCAGGATGCGGCGGCTCGAAATATAACGGACTGGTCGAAAATGAACGTAGAACTATTCAATTATCATTCAGCCGCCTCCCGGGTCGAATTTGCACAGCCTCGTAGATCCTCAGTGGAAGCAAGAGGTTCTCCCTCCTCACAATTCGTCTGTCGTTCGTGGAATAGAGGTCGTTGCTCGTGTACGACTGCAGGAATATTTATTCGAAAAATTTGTGCGAAACGCATCGAATTTTGTTATTAAAGTTTACACTGTTGTCTTTGGGCGTTCATACATCCTGGTATATGATGCTTTTGTGTTGCTGCCTCATCGTTCACCTTTGGCATCCCCGGGCCTCACACTATACAACTGTTTGTATGTCTGCCTAATAAGTGTGATATAACCAGCCTTGACGAACTTGATAAATCGCTTTTCAAAATGGGCGATAAGATTAATAAAAATCCGGTAATAGTGGCTGGCGATTTCAACGCACCCGACATCAATTGGACTGATTATAAAACAATAGCATCTTCTGCAGGTTCGGAGAGACTGCTTGAAATCATTGATGATCATGGGCTTAGTCAGAAGGTTAGAGAACCAACAAGGTGCCAAGGTGATATGCAATAATATTTTTGACCTGGTAGTAACAAATAACGAGAACATAATAAATAACGTCAAGATAATTGCAGGTATTAGCGATCACGACATTGTTCATTTCCAAGTGAACTTGTCATGTAAGAAGAAGAGATGCGGTTAAACGGAAAGTGTTTATTCGAAAACGAGCCAATTCACTGAAGGCCGAATCTCTCGACACAAAGTGGAATGCATTTCATCAAAGCATGCAAAACATCATGGACTCTTGCATACCTCATAAATTTACAAGTTTAACCGGTCCCTTAGAAGATAGACGAGACTAAAGCAGAAACTATATAACAAGGCAAAAAATCAGGAGATAAGGCAGATTGGACCAGATTCAAACATAAACAACATAGCAAGAACTTAAAATCAGCTAGATACACTTATTGACATACTTGACCAACAACATGCGAGAGGACCCAAAAACGTTTTGGTCGTACCTCAAGAGGATAAGACAGGATAATCCAGGCGTAGAAGATCTCAGAATTAACGACGAAATCATCAGCGAGACAGGAGTGAAGGCAGATACGCTTCACAAACAGTTTGCTACTGTTTTTACCAAGGAAAATCTTGAGAACATACCAACCCCTAGAAATAGTCCAACTCCTGCAATTGGAGAGATAATCACTATAAAAGGTGTTGAAAAACAATTATTATCCCTAAACCCAAGGAAAGCTAGTGGACCAGATGCTATGCCACCATGGTTTCTGCAACAAAATGCATGCCAAATTGCACCGATATTAGTAGATATATACCAGGACTCAATCAACACAGGAACCATTCCGACCATATGGAAAGAAGCAAACATATGTGCAGTGTTTAAGAAAAGGAAAAAGTCGGATCCGGGTAATTATAGACCGATATCTTTAACTTGTATTGCCAGTAAGATCCTGGAACATATTATTCATAGTCATTTCATGAAACATCTTGAAAGACATGGCATACTTGCTGATAATCAGCACGGTTTCAGGGCTAAGCGCTCTCCACAGAAACTCAACTAATATGTACAACTCACGACATTGCACATGCCATCCAGTGTAACAAGGAAGTTCATCTGGCAATACTCGATTTTTTCCAAGGCGTTTGATAAAGTCCCCCACCAGAGATATTGAAAAAATTAGAGTATTATGGAGTTCGTGGTTCACTCCTAGAATGGTTTAAATCGTTCCTTACTCAGCGAAGTCAAGTGGTCGTATGTGAATGAGTGACATCCACAACAGTAATGGTAACTTCTGGTGTGCCTCAAGGAACAGTTCTGGGACCTATTTTGTTTTTACTCTATATAAAGGACTTATCTGATGGCCTAAAATCCTCTATGAGATTGTTTGCTGACCATGCCCTATTGTATTGTTTTATTGAAAATAATGAAGTAGAAAATAAATAACCAAATAGAGATGTGGCAACACCGCTGGCAGATGGAATTTAACCCGACAAAGTGCAAGATCATGTCAATTACAACTAAAAAGAATGTCCTCAAGAAACAGTATGTATTCTGTGGTGAGGTGTTAGAAGAGGTTGAAAGGCATCCATACATTGGGTTTTACTTGACAAGAAAATGAAATGGTCATCTCACATCTCCAGTGTGACAAGAAAGGCCAATGGTGTGTTGAGTGTTATTAAGCGGAATCTTTGGAATTGTCCAACAGAAGTAAAAGAAACTGCTTATAGAAGCCTAGTGAGACCGAAGGTCGAATATGCGTCAACAGTGTGGGATCCACATTATAAGAAAGATATTGTAAAAGTTGAAAGAGTCGAAAGAACAGCAGCCCGATTTTGTATGGGAAATTATGAACAAACAGCGAGTGTAACAGAAATGATGAAAACGTTAGGATGGAATTCCCTTGAATCTAGAAGGAAGATGGCACGACTTACTATGTTGTACAAATTAAGTCGTGGTTTATTTGATTTTGACACTGACGATCTGCTAATACCAAGTCCACAAACAAGAACCTGTAATAGTCATAAATTTAAATATAGGTATATTAATACCTCATAAATTTAAATATAGGTATTTAAATATACATGAGCAACCTTAAGTGAGTGGAACAAACTCCCTAAGAAAATAGTTTTAGCAGATTCGTTATATGTTTTTTAAAGCTGAACTTAAGAGTTGCATTTAGATACACTTTATATTTTATGTAATTTTTATTAGTTTTTTTAGTTTATAGTTGGTGTGATAATCGTAAGATTTTTGCCGACTTAATAAAATGTAAATGTAAAAAATGGCATATATGGTACAATGGGTCATTCTAGCAAATATCCACACTCCCTCCATGGAGGAAATGGCAAATAGATCCCCCCCCCCCCTTCTGACATCCTAGAACAATTATAGTTAATCTGAAGTTAATTATTCCCTCCGGTGGGTGGGGTGTAGATCTTTTCTGGAATCACCAATGTAAACATAGTGTCTATGTAATGTCTAATTTCAACATACTACACCATAAAGAACTACATGTTCCTTGCAAAAGTCTTGCAATTTTCCTTGGTAAAGTCGCAGCTGTGCTACGCAACTGAGGTTTGGTCACCTTCAAACGCAAAGTTGCAGATTCTCTTAGAACGAGTACAGAGACGGGCAACTCGATGGATTCTAAGAACTAAAGTTGGTGAGCTGTCATATGAAGACAGGCTGAAATCTCTAAACCTATTGCCACTAACTTATGATCGAGAAATCAGAGATCTTGTGTTGGTTTATAAATGTATTTTTGGTTATACCGATTTAAACATTAATCAACTTTTAACCTTCGTAAAGCACAACCGATCTCGCTCACAGAATCCAACCCTAATGCTAAAACACTCCTGTTGTAAAACATCCACCTTTCAGGCATCGTTTTTTAATAGAATAGTAAAGCCTTGGAACTATATATGTAAAATAGCCTCTCCAGAAAAGTTTGCCAGTCTAAGTATTTTTAAAAGCTTTTTGCACACGACATACACCGCCTTGGTGAACAGTACTTTTACTGTAGATATGACATGTACTTGGTCGCTCATAAGAGACTGCCCTTGTCACCGTACTTAAGTCCTAAGTTATATATGTATATATTCTGTATAGTCAATAAGTTTGTTTTCAGTAGTTTAGTTTAGGGGTGGCGCCCTGCATGGGCCTCGTTGTCCCGTTTGCGCTAGCCCCATTGGACGTATACCCTATAATTTTCTTTGTCTGTATAATAATAAGTAACCTTTTATATGTATGTCCAATAAAGCTGATAAAAAATTTAAAAAAATAAAAATAATCTATCAGACAATCAGCTTCTGTCAGGTCTGCTGGAGTTATCTGCTCACTTACAAGAAGGGCCATAGCAGAAACCAACAGAGAGTAATGTTGAGATAGGTACGCAGAAGAATTCCCATCAACACTGGCAGTGCTGCCTCAGGAAATGATCAATCAGAGTTTTTGAGTGTTGATTGATACGTGTGAAGTCGGTTATAATCTGTTTTAGCCCAAGGTCTCTGGTTATGGATATAAAACGTTTAGTTGCGCCAGACCCATTTCCCTTTTTCCAATCGAAATTTAAGTCGCCTGTTATTATAATTTCCTCTTGATGATCTCCTAAAGCATTTAACACTGCCTGTAGTTTTTCGATGTACTGCGTGACTCATTCTCTGTATTTGGTGGGCGATAACAAGATGACAAAATAAAACCCTTGCTTTTCTCCGGCTTGATCTTTATCCAAAGCGCTTGTATTACTTCTGCATCAAAGTCCAACAATTCTTCGTAATTTAAACCAGAGGCTATATAAACCAATATTCCACCTTGGCGACAGTTTACATCTCTTCTTACTCTAGAATATCCTTCAATTTCGCAGTCATTAATATTTGAATCTAACCAGGTTTCATTTAGAGCGAGAACATGAGACGAACGGGTTTCACAAAATACTTTGACATCGTCCATCTTGTTTATTACGCTTCGTACGTTCAGATGGCATATTCTTACTCCCTTCTCATTTCTTAATTATATACTTTCATTGCATTAATTTGGACCAGGATTGAACTCCACATTTCCACTTGCTAAAAGCAAACCTACACATAAACAATACTCTTAAAATCTAATTTGCTCTGCGCCTGTCGATGACATCTCACCATATCGTTCAAGGTGACTGACTATAGAACATTTCGAGGCCAAAACGTTATCTTGATTTATCTTTGCTTCAATTGGCAGAATAGATTTAACTTCTAGAACATTCAAATTTTCACATTGAGCTGTATTGAACAAGAACAATGCATAAATGTAGAGAACGAGTGCGACACCAGTTTGCCCAGCCGCCATAGAAACGTCTTAAATCTTGGTGAAAATAAATCAAGAAGGAATTTCCTGGGATATACTTCATGGTAACAATACATATAGTCTCCCACCATATTTTACGGTTATTATTAAGGTTATCGTTAGGATTAGAGTTACGGTTACGGGTAGGGTTACGGTTAGGGGTATAAAAAACAGATGGAAACCCGGTCTAAGTGTTCCCATGAAGTATATACCAATTTCCTGATGATCTATTGGTAATTGTTATACAAATTGCCATTTATAATTATTATGATGATACAGTACATACTTTTGTGGTAATCTGGGCGTTCCTTTTTAAACACAAGTTGGTAACACTTTGTGTGCAAAGCTTGCTTGATGATACCCCAGTACATGGTTTTCCACTGTTGTCTTCGATTTTGGCAACAAGTGAAAAATCTGAAAGTAATAAAATACATATTCTTATTTATGCAACAAAAATAATGAATAGAAATATTAAAAGTTTCATAATTAAAGCTACTACAACAGCTAGACTATTACTTACCAACTAGAAATACGTATACGCAACAACCCCTCGCCCAATTGCTGTTTGAAACTTACAGTACAGTACCTCTTTTAGTTCTAAATTACTTGAATTAGATAATGGCCACTTTGCCAAACTACTGTAAATAAATTTCCAGTGGACAATATCTCTCAGTTTTGTATTGTCTGAATTTAATTGTTTCATAGGACATCAAAATAAATACATGCAGCCCAATTAAACTTTTTAATTTTTGAGTGCAGCAACAGTATAGTGGGGGGGGGTCTACTGCTGTTTCTACCATCAATCCCTAAGAAAGAAATTACTTTTATCACAATATTGATGACTCACGAAATAATCAATGCAGTATTTTGTAGACACCAAAGGCTGTTGAAGGAAGAAACTGCATCTCTATCATACAATGAGTGTCCTTTAAAAAAATCAAATTCGTTCAAATGTCTACGGATGGCATGCATATAGTGCAAATGTATAGGGGCCCATTCAAATTAGATTTACTACGACGTATTAGGGATTCTAGTTCATTCTACTCTAATTGTTGGTGTGGATAGATTATATACAGTAAGTTGATAATTCTACCCACATTGGACTACTGTGATGTGGAGCTGGCAGGAATATGGATAACTAAATATTGATGGTCATAATCAGGTCTCTATGCATGTCAGGGAAACTGATCTTTCCTAAGTCGGGACTTGAAACTGATTGGTTAATAGAAATCGCAAGTTTTGTACCTCTTGTATTAGAAGCAAGTTACATTGTGTAATGCTATATATTGATACCAGTGTTAGCATTGAAGGGGCTATCCTGTATAAATATTATTGTATTATTATTATTATTAATACTAATAATAATAATGCATTAACAATAATACTACTAATAATAATGCCTAATGCAGATTACAGATACCATATTTGCCAGGTAATAAAGCATATATATGGCATTGTGTACTATAGTATCTAAATTATATCACCATTCACATATATATTATAACCTATATTCAGAATGCCATGCCTAGTCTGCTTGTCGACAATGATCTAGCTAACACACATAGCCTGCGCTATAACACACATAGTGGTGTCAACAGACCCAATGTGAACATAATAATAACAAGCTGTATTTTACATTGACAGAATAAGTTGTGACCCACTAGGCCAGCTAAGTACTGTACGTCTAACATGTTCCATAATGGATGGAGTAATGTAAACACAGATTATATATGGAATACATGCCAGTATACAAAACATGGACGTCAAGATCATATCGGCAGAAACATAATATTCCTG
Organism: Chrysogorgia sp. JL179-B06; assembly: GCA_035772405.1. NCBI lineage: Eukaryota > Metazoa > Cnidaria > Anthozoa > Scleralcyonacea > Chrysogorgiidae > Chrysogorgia > Chrysogorgia sp. JL179-B06. Next base: position 1,646,174 of record JAYKKM010000114.1, read on the forward strand.
GTTGAAAAAATTATAACCTTATTGCCAGTGACGGCCTCTAACCATTGAGCCATCGAGATTCAGATGGAGAGGTTACAATGATGCACTGGTTCTAATGATATATGTACTGCCTATGCACAGCAGTTACTATATATTTCAGTAATGACAAATGATTGGATGTGTTAATATATACACTGCTGTTATATCAATAGAATCAGTACATCAATGTAACCTCCATCTGAGTCTTGGTAGCTCAATGGTCAGAGCATATCTCACTGGAAATCAGAAAGTTATCCCTGTCCGGGACACAGAATAATTTTTCTGAGGATATAATAATAATAATAAAGACGTATTAGGAGCATTATACAATAGTCTCAATGCTCTTACAACAATATATTGTTAATTTTACTTATAAAACTAATCACAGTTTAATTATAAGATAAAGCCTACTACATATATTACCACTATGAACAAGAAAATATTAATTTTAAAAAAAGGAAAAGATCTGTTGCAATACGTAACAAGGCCACCAGGTTCTCCTCAGTATGAAGAACCCCGCGAAGAACCAAACAAACAAAAAGGATAACGTGGACTGTTCAGAGCAAAACCACGGCGCGTGTTTGACAATGAGCTTGGTTGACAATCATCCATGTACTGTATTGTCTGTTTCCCCCCGAGCTCTCCCTTATTCCCTACAGCAGTGTGTATATTAAGTATTAACACTGACAAGTATACATAGTAATGCTTGTTTATTGCTACAAAATTGTTGGGTAGGCCTAGGTCATAAACACAGCAATAGTATGCATGTTTTTTCACCCTAAACTACTGTATATATAGGCTATAATTATCAAGCATATAGTATTTATAATTTTAATCAAATAATAAACATGCAATTCCAAAATTTGTACTACCACTTACTATTCTGCAGTATTATAAAGAACAAATGGTATATATTTTAAACAGGCTAGGACTGGCCATTGTGCCATCTTGTTATACATATATGTTTTGAAAATTCAAAAGTGTACAATTATTTAAATTACATTAAAATTAGCGAGTCAAGTCAAAAAGTTAAACGATAAAGTGAAGGAACTGAATGTAATGGCTATTCGTACGGTAGCCGTACGACGCTATAGTCTCTTAGAATTCAACGAAATGCAGGTAAATATCACCAAAATCCTAAACCTAACCAAATTGCTAACCCTCACTGAACTGAACTGAACTGAAAGTAATGGCTATTCGTACGGTAGCCGTACGACGCTATAGTCTCTTATAATTCAACGAAATGCGGGTAAATATCACCAAAATCCTAAACCTAACCCTAACCAAAATGCAGAAAAGGCAAATTAATTGCTCAACACACACCGGTGAGTCGGTGACAATCACAATGTACATAATTATAATAGTCCTTTTACCTTTTACTTGTGTCTGTCTTTGATTATCTTGTCCTTCAACACTACAGTTTCGGCTTGAGTCTATAGTAATGTTTGTTGATGATTTTGTGAGGAAATGGCTGGTTTTTATAGCAATATAACTTTCAATGGCGGCTTCTTCTGGAAAGCGGTTTGTCGCGCTGGCGTCAATTAAATTTAAATTACGCCAAATTTAACGCACCAAAAAACCGTTTCAATACCGTTTCAATTTTTGTGTGACGGTTGCAATTTAAATATTAATTCAAATGCAGAGGTCTACCAATCAGCTTCTGTCTATATCTAGTTACCAGGGCCAAATTTTCCGATGCCGCGCATGAGGACGGTTGATCATACACACACACACACACACACACACACATATATACATATATATATATATACATATATATACAAAGGCAAAAGTAAAGGATACGAAGGTTTTCACTTAAGCATTTTAATTACTGTTTAGTTTCGTGCACATGATGTTGCACTCATCAGATCTAAATGCCTAATAACTAATAACATGTTTATATAGAATATACAACAGGAAGCTGAGTGAGCCTATATGATAATAAGGAGATAAAACAATTGACAAACCCCTAAGGGTGAATATTGCACAATTAAAAATTCAGTAATAAGAACAAATATGTAGTAAATATACTTAAGAAATGTTTTAAAAAACAATAAAAGTTCTATAATAAAAGTTCTATAATAAAAACATATATTACATAATAAAAAACATATATTATATAATAAAAAAAACAAGGATAAATTTATTACAATTTAAATTTATTAGAAGTTCAAGGATAAATTTATTAGAATGTCTGCATGCGGTTACGAGTTCATTACGCTTATTTAAAGTTGACAGCTCAGCTTTACAAATTATAAAAAACTTTTCCCATAAGCATAGGTTACATCTGTTGCCGGCAGGGTTGTATGGTTTTGCTCGCTTGAGGATTTTCCAAGTAATCTGGTATGCGGTCTTGTTTTTTAGGTTCCAAATATGTTTACTGAGTTCTGTGCTTGATTTCATTTTTGAACGATGCTTTATGGTTATTGAATCTAGTTTTAAATGTGTTGGCTGTGAGTCCTATGTATGTTTCTTCCGGTTTGCCATCATTGGTAGTCACTGTAGCTTGATATATTACCGATTCGCTTAGGCAACGTCCCAGACAAAGGGCATTCGTGTTGTTTTCTGCAGTTACATTGTTTCGTCTGAAGCTCGTTTTTGCTGCTCTTAGCGATGTTAGTTTTATTTTGTCCGTCAATCGCTTGCTTAACATTGGTCATGCAGCCGTAACTTATCTTAACTGTATTTCTATTGAAAATTTTAATTTTATATATATATATATATAAAGTTATTTATTAATTTATTATACTTCTTGTCCCTGCAGTAAAGTGAAAGTGAGGAACAGATTTTGTCAAAGATGAAGAGCCCCTCCCCGAAGATCCTTTTAAAAGGAAATGTAAAGTGCCCTGATCAGTTAAGCATCGTGGCAGATCACCAGGTGCTGTTCAACATCAATGGGGGGATTGTTGATGGTTGTTTGGCACTTTTGTCTACCTATTATGTTTTCATGTATGAATATATTTTAATTATTTTTTTCTTTATTTGCAAAAATGCATTTTAAATATAAAGGATGGGAAAAAGCTACCAGCTTACATGATATGTTTTTTAATAACTTAAACCGCCTGTAAATAAGGAATACCGTACTTATGGAGAACAATTAAGACTGAGGCAATAACAAGACTGAGCAATTATATATATATATATATATATATATGTTAAACATTTTCATATTTCAATATATATTGTTAAACATTTTCATGTGATTTTTAAACTGTCATATAGTAGAGTAAAATGTCCATTTTCTCAAGATTTGGAGTCACTGTGGGTGCATTTTGTTTGAGTAAATTTTACTCAAATTTTGAGTAATTTTTACTCAGATTTTGAGTCTGTGGGTTACTCAAGTTTTTTTGCAGTGTAGGAAAGGTTGTGCATCATAATTGCAAGTTTTTTGGCGAGAATTGTGGATGGAGAAATGACTTCCATACATCCAAGAAGCAAACTAACAATTTGAAGTGATTAGGCGCTTGGTTTATTCAAGGAGGTCCTTAAGAAAAGGGCACAGTGATGCAAAAAGCAGTTTGCACCCTAATGAACACGCCACCACCTTCAGCAGCAAAACCTTTTTCGAAAAGTAGCAACACCATAAGAAAAAGAATCGAAACTATTGCAAAGAAAAATATGGCAGATGCAGTTACTGAAATTAGAAATTCTAAGAATGCTGAGGAAAATAATGTAATTGATTGTCCTGTGTCATGCGAATGGTTGTGTTACCATAATTTCTATTGAAACTGGCAATCTTTTGGACACTGAAGCTTTGACTCAATCCTGCAAACAATGTCAACCCATTCCTACCTTCACAAGGAAAGTGAGGGGTATCGTTTCTGGAGAGCAGATCATAATTACAAAGCGAATTTCAAGGGATCTGCACCAGCCATGGAACCTGAAGGTTCTGAGCGAATGTTTTTTGCTGGCGTTCAGTAGAGAGACACCCTGCTTTTTGGTGATGGCATCACCAAAATGATGATGTTCGTAGTATTTCATATCCTCCCCCATTAATAAGACCAGGAAAAGTTTCCAGCAGTTTGTCGTGGACATACCTTGAATCTCTATCTTTTTCAAAAATTACTTTTTGCTCTCCCAAACCTGGCAAGCTTAGGCTGATCCTCTCTGCAGCATTTGGAGGGAAGGATTGGTTCACCTTAGCAAGACAAACAAATGCTTTTGTGAAGGTATTTTTGGGAATATATTGCCTCAAGTATGGCGTAGTGGACTTGCTTCCACGACCACGTGTAGAACTTGGTCGTTTTGGCGGTCTACTGGAAACCATTCTAAAGCCATTGATGAATGGGAGCTATTGTTTAAGGCTGGGGTGGCTGGAGTTATGGTACCTGAAGCAGTCGGCGTTGTCGTTGAGCTAGCCGCAGTTACTCGCTAGCGATCGTTGACCCATGATTTTAACGATGCTATTTGTTTGTTCGTTCTGCGTCAACTGTTTAATAATCACATAAATGGTACTAGTGACATGCAGGGGCGCCCGCAGAGGTAGTTAGAGTGGACGCACAACAATCTAGGGGCCCTGTTGATGGCGCCATTCGGTCATTGAAATTTGAACCCGCTGAAAACCAACGATGGAAAACATTTATTACCTATTCGAGAAATTCAGTAGGAACATAGAAAGGAAAAGAATACATTATTTATACATATTAACATATACAATGTGTCGAGTATGAATTAGTTAATCAAAATTATCAAATGCCAAGGCGATTCGTCGATGTCCGCTTCCATCAAATGCCTCCAGAGCGCGATCAAAATCAACACGAGTTTCCTGGTGAATGTGCATCAAGGCAAAAGAGGTAATTAAGTCTGTCAGCCGCCATTGTGGAGCGGAGATACGTTTTCAGCCGTTTCAGTGAGCTGAAACTTCTCTCTGCAGACGCAGAAGAAACAGGCATAGTTAAGAGCACAGAAAAGATATTGTGCAGATTTGGGTACATATTTCTTGTGGCATTTACACAGTCTTTCAAATTCAGCATCAGTTCATTTCCATCCCGGTGCTTCCATTTCCAGCGTTCCAGTTCAACGTCAAAGTCGCTGTCACTAACGAAGGCGTTGTAGGCAGTTTTAATGACCTGGCAATCTGCAGGACTTATCTTTGCCAGGTTTTGTGGCAATAACATTTCTGCCATCACTCAGCTAATTGAGCCACAAAGACGATCATTTAACTGCGTGATAAGATGATCCAAGAACGTGTTGTGCAAATTCACCTCGAAATATCCGAACGTTGTTGTCGCTGGAGCATTTGCTCTGTGTCGTTGTCGACCGATCGTTCGTGGGTGTTTGACCTCAACATCCATTTCAGAAGCCAGCTCCACTGCATTCTCATACAGTTTCTTGAACGTCGAGCCATGCTCATCCGATCGCTGTGATCGCAACATTTGTACAAGCTCTGCACATTCATTTGTCGCCTCCACTAAGTTGTTGGTTGTTCCTTAGTGGCTTCGTGAATTTTAGATAGTGATGAACAACTATTAACGAGATCAGAAAGGCGAAGTTGTAAATTGCACCTAAGAATGCTTGTGCCTTCGATGATGTTCCCTTGTCAGTGTCATGAAGCATAATGTATTGCAGGGTATCAGTAACATTTTCAATGTTATCCAAAAATACACCTAATGTTTCTTCGTGTCGACCCCACCTGGTAGCACAAAACTTTTTCAAACGGTCAGCACTTTCATCAAATGAAACGTACACATCAAGCCGTTTAGCTGATGCTCCAATGAACTTGACAGTATCGCCAACAACTGTGTAAATATTCCGGACATTAGGTTCCTTGCAGCTGTGTGTTATTGCTAAGTTCAAGCAATGTGCTCTGCAATGAACATACTGAGCAGTAGGGACATCCACAGAAAATCGCGCCTGGACTCCTTTCACCTTTCCTGACATGTTAGAGGTCAAATCCAACAACCTTCATTTTATCTAAGCCATAGTCTTCCAGTTTTTTGCAAATGAGTGTATAGAGTGTCTCTCCGGTAGTGTCGGCAGTTTCTTCAAATGAAATGATTTCTTCAAATGAAATGAGTTCTTCATGACGTTCTCCATCAGAAGACACGTAAAGTGTTACTAAGGCTACCTGTTCCTTTACAGAAATGTCAGTCGTTCATCAACGATAACACTGGGATATTTTGCCTTCCTGCATGGTGTTAAAATTGTTTCCTGAATTTGACTGCCTATTATGTCAATCAGCTCATTTTGAATACGGTGACTAATTTATTGTCTGTTTTTAGGAGCATGTGCTAAGTGTTCATGCAGAACCACATCATGTTCAGATTTGTACTGGAGAGCGATGAAATTGCTCCGGGCATCAGTCTTCCCACGAAGTGCGATGTTTTGTTTGCCGCACAAACAAATTGTTTTCCAGATAGATATCAGAGTTTCTCTGTTTTGTGACACTGTCATGGTATGCCTTTGACAGTTGCTGCTTTATGGACAAAGTCTCTCCTTTGCAGACCCCTGCTTGAATGCTACAGCAGCTTCCACACATTCCACATGAACAGTAGACTTAACATGACGCTCATCATGCCTAACAATGTTGCTCCAATCTGAGTGACCTTCCCGAATAAATGGTGCAGTTGAAGTTGAACACTTTGCAAAAACGGAATAAGCCACACAAAAAGCACTGTCAGATTTCAGTCCATATGACATATATGAATAAACATTTTGATCAGGTAAAAAAGTTGGCACTCTGTGTTGTTTTCGACCACATAACTTGAGTGGGCCTTCCATGACTTCGTCAGCTGAAACCGATCCAATAAGATCTTCCTTTTCAGTGTGTTGCTGATAGCAACTGTAAAATCAACAGTACTAATGTCAAAGACATCACTAATGACTGAAGATGAAGGAGGTGTCCGGATACTGAGCATATATCTCCGCGGACGCAGGATGTTGATCTTAGGATTGTCCGTGTTGTCCTGTCAGTCCAGAAGAAACAACAGTAGATGATGGTACTGACAGTAAACTGTCTGTAATTTTCCTTTGGCGTTGATGCCCTCCTGCTTGCTCAAGTTTTCGTTTTAGACTTTCTTTTCTTTTCTGTGCCCCAGTTTTGTGTTTCTTACGATCCATACTTCAATCAGCAAAAGCCGATCACCTCAGTGGATAAAATATAGCGCCAGTAAAGTTATTCAGTTCTTTAAAATAGGCAAATAGCCAGGAAGACTGAAGAGGACAGTTTTTTCTTTGGCATATTGGATTTCATGATCACGAATTAGAGCGCACGCACAGAGGATAATCCACTGACCAAAATAACTTTGTACTGCGGATTCAATTCATTCAAACGTCGTTTATTTCTGACTAAAGAGTTTATAACTTTATAGTTTAACTGTAAAAACATGTATGCAGTATTGCAGTTGCTAAGGCCTAACGCCCAAATTCAGGAGGTTGGAAAATGTAGTGGACGCACGTGCGTCTCGTGCGTCCGCCTCCCCCCCTGGGTTTGCCCTCGAACTAAACCTCCCTTGGCTTTCGGGTAGATTTAATCACTAATCAACCTCAATGCCATGAGGTTATAAAAAATTCTGGTAAGAACAAAAGAAACCGAAGTAATTGTTTGAGGCTAAGTGAACCTCAAGGTTTTCGAGTTAATTAGCCCCTAGCTATATATTTTTAAGTTAAATTAGAGAAAAGAAAGAAACCTGGAACTCGATATAGAAAATTTAAAATTAAGTTAAAGAAGAAAAGTGCATTTAAAGTTTTTAAATCATCTAAAGTATTTAGGTTACTTTGGTCTTAGAGTATTGTTCTGACTGTAAATAATGTTGTATTTCTTTGGCGATGGAGTATGTACTGAGATCTTTTAAGTCGTATGGAATGTCAGGCTATAGGTTAATTGCATAAAAGGCAAACATTTGTTTTCCAGTGTTGGTTCGGACGCATAGTTTGCATAAATTTTGTTTACATGCATGCATACCTGTATTATGTGTCTGACGATTATTGCCGTATTTAAAAAGTCCATCAAATAGACTTGGTAAGAGTGCTTTTAGTTTGTTATTTACAGTTAGAATATCTTAAGGGTTTAAAAGGAGGAGAGCACTTTCAGTGTTAGGCCCAAACTATGTTGCAAAAAAACATCAACCTGCACGAGTCTTAAAATCGGCTCTGTTATTTCTATTTTGGTTAGATTGCAGTATTTTTGGAAAGTTGCATTTTATAGGGCAGTTCCACAAGCTATATATGACCATTTCAAGCTATATATGACCATTTTTGATAACATTTATTCTGATTAAGGGCTCAGCTCGAAACGTCAGTAGTTTGTTCCTCCAAGTTCTTGGGCAGTTTACAACCTTTTCCTATAGTTTACTGTATTAAAAAGATACAACCATGATAACTTAATTGTTTGTTTTTTGGAACTTCACTCCAATGTTCCTCACACAATCTTTAACATTTTTCCAGTACTTTATTTCGAGCCCTTGTTGTTTCCTAAGGAACTCCTCGCACATCTCTTTCCCTGGAAGAGTGCCTTTGAGGATGTGGCTAATAAACTCCTTTTTGATCCCTTCTTTTCCACCGTTGTCCATTTTTTAGTTCCAAAATGTTTTCTTTTCCTTGATACTGTATAAATAAAGCAAACCAAGAACTGTATCAAATACCAACATATTAAATTTATGGAGCAAAATAGTAACCAGAATCTTAAGTAAAAGCCGGCAAGATAAAAGTTAGTTAATTTTACCAATCGAAAGCAGGGCGATTATATTATCAATAAGCACCCTAATCAAAAGTATAGGGTTATTTTTTGTATAATGATATCAATGACAGGTGTCAGGCTGCACTCAATATATATTTACTAATTATATTTTTGTGAGAGTTCTAGTTCATATCTTGCACAAGACAACATTTATAGCCACAAAATCAGACAAACAAATCCCGATGTTGACTGTCCAGTTATTAATGACAAATATCAATTAATTCACAGGTTATCAACGTTTGGCAGAAATCGGATTTTTTATAATTTCAAAGCACAAATCAATTTCCTTACCATTTAACTCCATCATTTATGTGAAACTTTTAGTTATTGACCACAAGTCTCCCTGTACCAACGGGTATATTACACTTGGCTTTGACCTTTTGACTTTGTCGGCAGCCGGACAAACTTAATAGATTTAGTCGTATATGATATCTCTCTTTTATCTATAATTGATATTTATCATATTATAATTATACTTACCATTTTTTGTTGATAAATTCCTCTTTCTTCCACATGGTTGCTGTGCCAGTGATGTTGCTGTCGTAGGATTTGTTTCTATAAGCAGTGTAACAAAAAAATTAGGTAAGATTGCTATACGAGATAGGGATTTTGGATAACTTCGTTCCATATCCAAGCGTTTTAATTCTTTTTGAGTTATGAAGTTAATAAATATATTGAGTTTGAACTTTGAAGTGTGATCGTCTAGGTTAGTGTAGTCTTGAGAAAGACTGGAACCTATTCCCTTCTCAGGGCCAAAAATACTCACCATCGGCATCGTCATTTTGATCATCATAATCATCTGAATCTGAATCTTGACAATCAAAATCTGAAACAAAAAAGCACTCGAAAACGTCAGCTCTTTTAGGCCTGGCCCCAAAAGCTAAACTGAGCAAAAAGTTTCATTTTGGCCCTTTTTGATGAAAACATTTTCGGCCCAAAATTAAATAAGCTTATTTTAATTTGACCGGCTAGATAGGCTTTTTGACAGTTTCACGATAACAACATTGTTGCTTCTATATTTCATTTTTGACCAAAACGTTTTTGCAATACAAAATATACATGCGTGAATGCACTTACACAATACTCCAGCAATAAACACCATGAAAGAAACATGCATGCATGATTTGAAATATTTTATTGTAATTATTGTGTTCAGTTTATATTATAACTCCTTGGCCTTTCGTGGACGTAATAAGGTGAGGAAGAAAAAGTTGAGAAGTGGTATCGCACACAATCACAAGGCAGAGGAAGTAATGGCTAGGAACATCATTATTGGAAATGAATTTTTTGATTGGTATTGAGCGCTCTTAAACCTTACGACTACTTAGTGATTTTATTTTCACATACTATTTTTGGTATATATATATATAATGCAGTGTGTGTGTGTTATTATGTGGAGGTGGAAATTTTACTTGGGTAATGAATAACAGAATAAAGGATGTTCTCCGAGTGAACACCATACCGTGCAAGTATAGAAAATTACTTGACCGCTGGTTTGTTCACTCGGATAACATCCCTCGGCCTTATAAGTAATTATTATATAATTGTTTTATAAATTTAATAACATTGATATGTCAACAATCTCATAACATTGATAAGTTATCAACCTGACGAATATTAAACTTTACCAATGATGATTAAAATGACTAGCGAGTAGTGAAGATATCTATCACGTAATTAAAAGTTTTCCTGCTTATTTTCATTGAATCTATATAATAAAAGAAAATTACACTGTGATTTGAAGATATTAGTTTTATCTTCTCGTGGCAAAAACAATATTTTACTCATTCGCCAGGTTTATTCCTAAAATATTGTTTTCGCCATTCGAAGACAATATTTGAATCTTTGCAACACCGTGTAACATCCTCTATATATTATGAGTAATATAATAATATAATAAGTTATTACCAGAAGGCCTTATATCCCGGAGGTTTTTTCTAGCAAACCTACTAGCTTGCCATGACAGCTATTTCCAGTGTGTGCTCCTGGAGTCTATAATATTTGTTGTGGATGTTTATATCGTGGCCCAGATTCTTCGCCAACCAACCAAGCTCCGTTTGGTTCATATCTACCAGTTGTGACACTGTTGCCACATATTTTTGCAACTTGGTGGATGTGATCAATTTTGGTTTTTGCAGTTCGACCATGTCACAGACCTTTTTAAGGGCATCATTCCCCTTATACAATTAAGCGACAGCGTTGTTAATGGGAAAAACATGGTCGTTGTTGATGTTTGCCTTGTTTAGAAGCGTAATTGCTTCTTTCACCTCTGGCATCAGGATTACTGGCACTTTCCTATTACGCTTTCCCAGAATTTCTACCATGTCAAAAACCTAGACAATGCAAGTTAAAAATTAGTAAAAAGTAATCACGTCAATTTTTTTATCCATTCTAATTTATTCATTCATCGTTCATTCGCTCGTTCGTTTAATAATGGTACTGTTTAACAGTGTTTGCCTCAAGGAAAAAATCTAATTAATACGTCTTCAAGGCAATATTTAAGAATTTGAAAAATTACATAATGCTGCACAAAGGAATATGATCGTGGAATTTTTATTTTTTCCTTAAACCATGGATGACTCAAGATATATATTAGGAAACTAGCCGACGTCAACAAGTACGAATATGTAGATTTATATAGTGTTTGTTGTCGATTCCTAGTTAAAAAGTCATTCTAGCATTCTGATTTGTTCGCTCAGCGGTAAATCTTAGGTCAAAAGGAGATTCCGATTTTTTGCTGAAATACATTTTGACGGATGGTTTCTAGGCAGTGGTGCAATTGTTTTGTATCGGTGCAAAAGTGCAGATATATAGCTGTCGTGTTGTGGGTTTGTATGTTATTTGCTTGTTAACTCCGACCGACGCACGGATGGATGTCTGAAAATCCGGTTTGAACATTCGTGTAGGCGCTAGAGATTGGGACGGAAGTTGTGAGAATTTCGACAAGTGGACAAGTCAATAACTTTAAAGGGAAATAGATGCGGTTTTTTACCGAGAACATGCATGGATAGAAACAATCAGCTTGTGGAAAATAATCATTGGTAATGGTAATTTGAGGAAAAGTATATATGTGTAATTAAATATATTCCTGTTTAAACAATTGTCACTGTCTGGATATGACTGCCGGTTTGTGTAATAATCCCGAAATGATTATGCACTACTCAATTGAAACTACGGACCCCTGACCCCAGGGACTATGCCGGGATTTTAACATTTTTACAATATTCCTCTGAGCCCAATATTACAAAATATTTAAGTCAAGAATTCAATATTGGGTGAGACCGAAGGTCGAGCCTAATATTGTAAATCTAGACTTAAATATTTTGTAATATTGGGCGAAGATGAATCCAATAGGTGTTTTATTATGTCGAACAAAATATCTTAACACAAAGATGTTTCTTCGCACGTAAACAGACAGTCAAGACTGTTCTTATGTTCTTCACTTATGTTCTCCGGTTTTTTTTGTGTTTTTTTTCTTCCATTTTTGCTTGGTTGTAAAGTTAATAAACAAATAAACAATAAATAAACAGTCAAAAGACTCAAAAGGCTGCTGGTCGTCAAAAAGAATAAAACAAAATCCGAAAAACACATCACGTTCCGCGATAAGTACTTCAACCAATGAAATTTCGATTTAGACAAAAGGCACGCGAGTGACGTTGCTTTGCAGGTGAACAGCCCGTGTAAACAGTCCAAAGGTTACTGCCCAATATGTAGCTGCTGCCCTACATCGTAAAATATTGGGCTGCCACGTGATGCTAATAGAGACAATTGATTGGTAGATTCTGTGTGAGTGATAATGATGTTAAATATTGGTCAATTAATTGACTCCGTAACCTTCCCAATTTACTTCGGTCATTGCCAATATTCCACCGGTAACGGGGAAAATACCAATATTTAACACTGTAAAAAATGTTACAATCCCCTCAGTCTAGGTACATTATTTCTAATAACATGACTTGAGGGAAATTAGTGATTAAATTTCCCCGCAGCCGAGGGAAGATTTGTGAAATTTATGACTTTTACAAATCTTCCCGAGGCAAAGGGGAAATTTGGTCGCTAATTTCCCTCAAGTCATGTTATCACTTTGTAATACTACGATTGCCAAAGAAGGATACAAGAAGGATTAAGTACGCCCTTTAAATGATAAATTAACATAAATTAACATGAATATAAATCACAATAGATGCAGTACATAGAGTGTATCCATAAATATATATTAGGTGTAGATGTTAATCAGATGTTATTTCTAAAATAAAACATCATCGTTAGAGTTAGTACTAGGAGTTCTATTAGGAGTAAAATAACAAGGGGAGCCTTCTTTGGGTGTTGGCCAGTCTAGGAGGGAGAGGGTTAAAATATTTATATCTGATTTTTAATTTTTTAACGAAAGACCTGACTTTAATTAAAACATTTCTTTAACTTTTTTAAGTGAAAATAAATAATACCAACCATATTTATGATAATTGACATTTCTGGGACTGATTGTCCAAACACCTCAACAAGGTCAAAGACGATTAGGATAAACCATGCGATGGAGTAGCAGCAAAAATGCTTCCATACCATTGGCTACCGTCCCGTTGTATCCAATATACCAATTATCATTGCCAATTGTATAAGATCTACCTTTGTAAACCTTTTTCAGACATGAAACAAATAATTCAATATTTTTGTAAAAGTATCTTAAAAAATAATAATTTATTTTACTTACCTAAACATATCTGCACACTCCTGGTCAAAAAGAGTATCTAAATTGATCCGAGGACCAAGGATAAGTAGTTCTGGCCATACACTTAACAGCATAAACTCTGTCCTCCTCGACCTCATCACTGTCCATACAAGTGGCATGCAAATCGCATACAAATCCAAAAGAAAATCGATATCTGCTAAAACATTAGTGACATTGAGATAACAGTATAAACATTAGTTTTTTTGATATTTTCTATTTTCCTTACGTTTCGTTCCTTAAAAAATTCGATCTAATTAGTTATTTGAACATACTAACCTGGATTGTTTGGCTGCCATCTTTGATTAGCGGGGTGTTCCTGAAGCCTGGGAACTAGTAATGAACGTTTCGTTCCAGAAACAAATATTAAGTCCCAAACCTTAACCTGTAATGCATGAGTCAATTCCATGAGTGACCATCCCCCCGGGGCACCCCCAGGAATTTGCTCGGTACACTGTTCCCAGGGGTCGGGAATTTGCCTTCCAAGCGCTGCACCGGGGCCGGACATTGTACTAGGATTAAAGACGCCCAAGAAAATTTGACACTGTTGAAATCCGCAAAGGACTATGGGAGTAAAAATGGTTTCCTTGTGTTGTTTCACTGCTTTGCATGTCTTAGAAGGAATTTACCCTTGCAAAGAAATGTTTGCTTTCACCAGAAGATGGTCAGCTTTGGCTTGAACACCTAGATCAGGTTTCTATCAACAGAAAGAGAGGAGCACAAAAAGCAAAAGTAACAAGGAAAAAAAAATTAAAGTAATAAGAAATAAATTAGGATTTGCACATATTAAATATCCTTGATGTTGCTTGAATAACCTTTAATAAATTGCTTGATGTTGGAATAAACAATATAAATTCTTTATGATAATCGTTGTCTGTCTAAATTGTACCTTTTGTTATTTTGTCCTCCCGGGGGTGGGGAATTTGCCACTCACTTCCCGGGGGTAGGACATTTGCGCACTAGTCATTGGCCCGGCAGGGAATTTGCATTGTCTTTACAAAAAATGCAAATGCCCGGGTGTAGTCGGGGGGGGGGGGGGGTGGGTGGCCACTCATGGAATTGACTCATGCATAACCGCTAACGTGTGGTTACAGTTTACCGGTTTTGCATATTCTTAACCTCTCTATTAATACAGTCGAACCTCTATTAAGCGGTCACGCTCTGTTAAACGGCGACGTTTCAAAGGCCCAGAAACATTCCGTACAATTAACTGTAGTTATACCTCTATTAAACGGCCACCTCTATTAAGCGGCCATGGCCAGCTACGAGCGGTACCAATTGGTGTTTTGTATTTTTTTTTTTTACCTGTATTAAACAGGGAGCGTAATTATTAGGCACAATGTTTACTGCAAGAGGAGCGAAACTAAAACTTGAGCAAAATTAGAGAGCATAGAACACTTGGTTGTCGTCAGTATATGTTTTTTATTGAACACATGGTCACTTGAAACCTCGCTCAAGTTTACAGGTAATCAAATTCAAAAACATTGACGATACATGGACGATCATTATGGTCTTATCCTCATAAAAATTATTCTAATTCCTTGTTGATTGCTATACTACACGCAAGGCCCATTGTTGGTATTCCTCCATTAAGCAGTCACCTCTTAAGTAGGGATTAGCCAATAGAGAAAAATCCAATTTAGCAATACGATAAATTCTGATACGATATACAGGCTTATCGGCCGATATTGGTCAGCAGGAATGCTCAACACTTGAATTTATGGCAAAATGTTGGTGTTACTAGTAGACCAGTGACAGTCTAACAGAAACGTCTTTACGATAGATTGGATTTAGTATAGTAATAAATTTATTTTGAAAAGTATTAATAATTAGCTAATGTTTCATCACTCACAACATAAACGATAGGTAAGAAGTTGTAAAAACTTACCAGTTTTGAGGACGATTGCGATCCAAATAATAACTGGTTCTGTCCAACCAGTTTTCATAAAGACGTCTGCATGACCAAGGGCGAAGGAAAATATTGATACAAGGCCAATGAGAACTGTTGTTCTGCATTGCTTTGTGCTTTTGGCAAGTAGATCGCAAACCTGTGAATGTCATTATTTATTGGTTGGTTGGGGTTGGAATGGAAAGCGAGAAAATGGTTATTTTTTGTAGAAAGATATTGTTTGGCATACCTCAAATCTATCAGGGAAAAGACTCCAGTCGATGTCAATATCGAACAATGGTCCAAGTCCTTCTCAATTTGCAACAGACTCGGTTCTCTGATCTAGTCAGTGTTTTTCGATGGAGAAGCGAAGTTATAATTGAATTGGTAAAGGAGGCGTTCGATAACGTTGTGGCAAACGATGTGTACGACCTTTGCGGCGATGGAGAAGCGAAGTTAGAATTGAATTGGTAAAGGAGGCGTTCGATAACGTTGTGGCAAACAATGTGTATCACCTTTTCGGCGGTTGTTTGTAAAAGGAAGTGATTGATAGGAGTAAAAGAGAGCTGTCATGTTACCTGAAAAGCGGTGTTATTTGATGAGTGGTGTGACATTGCGGCTGTGAGCACAGCATTTGGCAGGCTTTGATAAATTTTGTATATAGATGAGAGGAATAATGAAATGTTTGTTGAGGGTTTGGACGTTGTTTGAGATGTGCGATGGCAGTTATTTTATTGTTGGAAACATGGGTGTTATATTGTTTAAGATTTTGATATTGTCTTTGCTGTTTCTATAACATATTTTCCATGACAAAAAAATAAGATAAGCAGAAAAAACGTTCTTAAGTAATGTACATGTATGCTCAGAGAGAGTTCTAGAAATTGGCACCAAATTCAAAATAGAACAGTTTCACAAAAACGCCCAGAAAAAGCTAAAAGAAAATATGCGATATGCAAATGTTTTGGTAGTTCATTGAGTGCTGTTATTTTTTCTATGCAATTAAATGTATTTCAATTGCTCATAAATGTTTAAAAACTACCCAGAGTCATTTGTTATAAAGGCTAAGCCATGCAAGTCTCTAATTAGTCGAAATTAGAAAATATTACTTAAAGATAAAGATTTCGAAAATATTAAGTGTAATACGTCTCAGAATACAGTTCTGTATATGTGGTGGTAATGCCAGGATAAGATTTTGGGTATATTACAAGTAATATTTGGCATTTCACTCGATTAAACTACATGTTGTAAGGATTTATGGCAAAGGAAAATTTCGAGTGTTGGAATATATAAAATATTCTTCACCATAAATCCTTAGAACATGTAGTTTAATTGAGTGAAATGCCAAATATTACTTGTAATATCCCCGGCATTACCACCACTATATGAACAGAAATCGTTACTAGGCTCTCGGCAATGGCCTCCGTAGCTCAGTGGTCAAAGCACTGCACTAGTATCGCAAGATCAATTCCACATGGAAGGCCTAGAAGTTGCATTTTTTGCAACTGGTCCCAGTTTGGTCTTAAAATATATATATTCCAACACTCGACATTTTCCTTCATCATAAATCCTTAGAACATGTAGTTTAATAGAGTGAAATGCCAAATATTACTTGTTATATATATACATTTCACACTGCCTATGCAGCACTAAAACTTTTTTTTAACTGTACCATATGACTTTTTACCATTTTTAATATAAGATGTTTCCTATAAAAATTAAGTATGTTAAAATTTATACCAATTACCTGTTTCATCAATCACTGTGATTGACGTTGTATACTTCACATTACAAAAAGTACATGGGCTGTGAAACATTTTGGATCAGGTACCTATAGAAACAATTCTATATAATTTTAAGTCTTTATTTAAAACTTGCAGTAAGTAAGTAAAGGACAGGATAATATTATTATAATTATTCTTAAAAAGTAGTCTTACTCACAGGACTTCAGAGATTTGAAATTGATGTCTCAGATGGTGAACTTCATTGCAGTAATATGAAGAATAGCTGCAATCCCGACAATGAGTTTCGGCTAACCCAGAACAATTCTCTCAAACACATTTCTCTGGAACAAACCCTTCCAGTTATATATGTTTGGTAAGTAGCCTAATCCTTATCCTTTGCCAATGTTTGGCCAACCTTTCTTTACGAAATTGGTAGGAAGACTTATTTTTCACAACCTGATCGTTTTCTGTTTCGTTTAAAATACCAATGCATTCATCGCCGCTCCTGTTTGTTTGGATTCTGTGGCACACTCATCATCTGTTTCACGAACACGGTTAGTATTCAAAGATCTTGGAAGATAACGGTAGATATAGGCATACGCAGTGGTGAAGCTGGTCCCAAATGGGAGGTCATGCTAACTAATAATCCGAGCGCCGAAGGCGCGATGCTTTCTAGAGGAGTCCGGGGGCATGCCCCCCCGGAAAATTTTAATATAGATTCCCGTAAATGGCATTTCCTGCATTCTGAGCGGTGATTTTTCAGCTCAAAGGTTTATAAAATTTCATATTTTGGACCGTTTCTCTTTATATCAGAGCGCATATATCAGCATGCCTACGAACTAATGCAAAGAAAAATCAGCCGTCGCATGCAGGCTAGCCTGCCCTCAGCCCTCCCAAACACGCAAATTTTAATGTAAACAGTAAACACGGCAATGCTATTTTTTCTAATATCTGTTCGATTGAAGGTCTTCGTGTGACAAAACGTTTATAAAAATCAACGGCAAGGTATACGAAACATATCTTTTACGAAATTATATCGCTTTAATGGACATGAAAGCATTGAATCACTGGCCACCGGGTAAACGTCGAATAGATCTTGAAGCCATGTCCTTTGATTTTAATTTAAAGACGAGATTTGGGTACTTTACTCGCTTACGCATTTTCTCATATAACATCTGATATTCATATTTTAAGTAGACGAAACGTACAGCGTTCGATTCGCCAGATTCAAGTGATCATTTCGATACAGAATTTATTTAAATCAGACAAAAACAACGTTTCATAATAATTAATATTACGGAGTCTCACGGATAAATGTCAACACAGCATAATAATATTTTCCTGTCCTTCGCCCTTCGGGGCTGTCCATTCCGTCTTCATGATTGATCTCTCATCCGTGCTTCTGTCATCTTGAAGAGAATCTTTGCAATGGTTTGCCAGTTTACAATTCTCGGTAAACATGTTCAACTGCGATTCATGGCCAAGAACTGCATTGGTCGCTGTCCAACAAGAAGATTTTTCTCTTTGATGTTTCGAACCGAAAACGGTTTTCTAAGCAGTTCACAAACAAGGACTGTTTGGACAGAATCAGAGCTCGTTGATGCCATGATAAATCAAGGATCTCCTTAAACAGACGCACTGTGCAGTCAGGCCATAGTTGGTATTTGGTAAAGCGGAAAGCTAATATTTTGGGCTATCAGGCTATCGTCATGCTCATCCAAAATAGCATGACCAGCTTGTCTAAAATAGGCAAACTGAGCATGCGTCAAGTGCCGTCAACCAATCATATTTCGAGAATATGCATGACTGTTCATATAGCTGGTCATGCTATTCACAAAGAGCATGACTTGGGCCGGGCTGAACAAAAGAGCCTG
Organism: Chrysogorgia sp. JL179-B06; assembly: GCA_035772405.1. Taxonomy (NCBI): domain Eukaryota; kingdom Metazoa; phylum Cnidaria; class Anthozoa; order Scleralcyonacea; family Chrysogorgiidae; genus Chrysogorgia; species Chrysogorgia sp. JL179-B06. The sequence goes on from JAYKKM010000114.1 coordinate 1,665,075, forward strand.
GGAATGAAGACGAGAATATCCGCGTAATATGCGTGAACTATCATTGCTTGTTCTCTTCGAAATGCACACGACTTGAAAGTTCTAAGGAGAGATTTCAAATAAAGTAAATAAAAGCAAACAAAACTATATATTTTCAGGAAATTTTTAGTCATGCTGTGTGCATGACTAGCATGACCGCTAGCTTCGCCACTGGGCATACGATCGCTAAGTAGGTGGTTCGACGAACAGAAGAATTGGTGACCTCTCTTAATGTCCGACGTACTTAGCCAAGCATTCTATTCGCTGTAGTTGCCTGGGCAACAACTTGTTTTGACCAAGTCAAATCACTTGTTATCCAAACACCAAGATCTCGTTCTGCTTCATGCTTCTCAATCAGTTTATCTTTAAGATGGTATGAGTATTTGACTGGAACCTTTTTATGGGTGATGGATTGGGATTTTGTTTTTAACTCATTGAAGTTAAGACCAGAACAAGATGACCATTTATCAAGACTGTTGATATCGTTTTGTAGAAGCTCTGCGTCATGGCGAGTGTTGATCGTTTTGAATAATTTGGTGTCATCAGCGAAACATGCGACATTTGAAGACAGCGTAGAGCTTGTTAGGTCGTTTACGTATAGCAGGAAGAGCAATGGTCCTGGATCGATCCTTGTGGTACTCCTGATGTTGCAGGTAGGGTAGATGATGTAGCTCCGGGTATGATTACACGTTGCATACGTCCCATCAAGTACGAACCAAACCAAGAGTTGAGATTGCCTTGGATGTTGATTTCTCGCAGTTTCTTGAGTAGGACACTGACGTACTTTGTCGAAGGCTTTTGTCATATCTAAGTGGATAACGTCTGTTTGTTCACTGTTGTCAAGTTGTTGGCCAATGCAGTCCAGAACCTCTACTAGTTGCGTCGTGCACGATTTTCCAGGGATAAATCTGTGTTCGTTTGGGTTAATAAACTCTAATAGGTGGTCTCTAATCTTGGTCAGAACACAACGTTCCAGCAACTTGGAGATGTTAGGAAGAAGAGAAATAGGTCTGTAGTTTTCTACACACTCCTTTTCACCTTTTTTAAACACCGGAACGATATTAGCGATTTTCCACTCAACAGGGAAGGTGCATAGTGATGGAGCTATCTGTTCAGCGGTTTCTTTCAAAATTGTGTTAGCCTGATGCTTTGTGAACGTCCAACACTTCAAGGAAATTATGAATTTCTTCGGGAGTGAGGTGAATGTCGCTTAGCGTATGTTTATTGGAAGGATGATCCTTGGGAGACATGCTTATCGACAGCATTGTTTCAGTGTGAAAAACGGAGGTGAAGTAATTGTTAAAGAGCTCTGCGATGGTGTTAGGTTTAGATGCAATCGATCTGCAACTGTAGCTTGGGGAATTTGCCGTAGACATCGCCATGAGTAGACTGTTCTTTTTCGAGGAAAACTTGAAAACTGACCAAAAACGTTTTGGGTTAAATTTTATGTGGGAAGACAGTAAAGAGAAGAAGGGCTACGGAGATCATTAGCTTGACATTAGATCTTAGTTGTTTGTATTTCATTTTCAAGTTGTCATTGCAGGATTGCTTTATTCTTTTCCGTAATGATTCCTTTTGACAGATAGCGTGTAAGACTTCACCGGTCATCCAAGGTGGTCGGAGTTTTTTCTTCAAGCCTTTGGTTGGTATAAATCGAGATATTAAGGTCATAAAAGCGGTTTTCCATCTCGTCCAGTTTTGGTCAACGCTCAATAAGAGCATCTAAATCATGTTCTTGGATGGCCAGACGGAGTCCATTAAAATCTGCGCGACGGTAATCGTAAACAGATCTACGAGTCATGATAGGAGGTTTGACTTTGATGTCGATGTCAAACATGATAATGCAGTGATCTGTGAAAATTCCAGCATCACTGGGTTCTAACAGCTCGCGAATTTCTATGTGTTCTGGCGTGCTCGTGATGACGGGATCAAGAACATTATTGCAACGGGTTGGTGTAGTTGTCAACTGAGTTAAGAAAAAGTCATTTAAAATTTCTGTAAAACCGACTTCTTCAGCCCCAACAGTATCTTCTATAGACTCCTAGTTGATGTTCGGGAAATTAAAATCTCCACAAATTTAAACATTCTCGCAATCATCACGGGCTTTTAACAAAAATTCGTTAAACTCAGTACTCCATGTTAAGTCAGAATTGAGAGGTCTGTAACTTGAGCAGAGAAGGATCTTGCTGTTGCAAAATGTTGTAACTTCACAGGAAACAAATTCTAAGTTGGTAGACATAAACGTTTTTATAGATTTGAATAAATTAAATCTTACCGCTATTAATACACCGCCACCGCGAGATGTCTGTCTGTCTTTTCGAAATATAGTGAAGTCCGAAGATGGTAAGATTTCCGAGTTTTGTATATCGGTTGTAAGCCAGGTCTCTGTTACAAACACAACATGAATGTCATCTCTATACACTAAATTTTGAAAGCAGGCGATGTTCGATGCAGGTTTTTCAGCTTCTCGTCAGTGCACACTCTTTAAACTTCTAGCGTTGAAAAGAGCACAATTTATAGTTGCAGGACGGACATTTGTTGTTGTGCTACGTGGTCCACAACCTGCATGTTGAAAAGTTGACCGTTGGTGAGACTGGTTGGTAGAGAATGTCGTGGTTTGAAAAGGACCAGGATTACTTTCCACATCCCCAGATAAACTGATTAGGATAACTGAAATTGAAGCACAAAGAAAAAGATTGCATCCAAGAACAAGTTTTGCTTGATACGACAGCGGCGAAATTAGTCACGCATCTTTTAGTAACGTTATATTAGATAATTGACTTGAAGTACAGCTCGCACGGCATGTTAATTCACTGAATAATAAGTAAGTATAAAGTAAGTAAAGTAAAAGTAAGTATAAAGTAAAAGTAACAAATTCCGCGAGCTCAAGGTTCTGCGTCTTACCACCATGATGGCGTGTGCATTATGATATAGTAAACTGAGCACCTAATCTACAACCCTATTTATACTACATTAACTCAATTTCTCTATATTAAATGTTACGTGTACAACACTTAGACATCTTTGCCCAAGGGGGCAACACCAGTGGAATCACAATCGAAATAATGGTCATATGCATACAGTGAAGACGATAAAGGTCTTTCTGAATTATCTGTAAAAATAATTGATAAGACTAATATTGTTCACTTAGGATAAAGTTAGCCTCCTCCACAGGCATCTCTCTATGTTTGTATTCTTAAAAATGTTCGCAGAACAGGTCACAGAACATTATTGAACCCTTTCGTGCTCGGTTACTGAATGTTTGTTGCTTTCACTTTGTTCTTCTTTCGTTCTTCTAAATGATTTTGTAGGCTGTAGCCAAACCAAACAAAACCTAATAAAATACAAATAACAATGTTGTGAAAAGTACTGGAACTGACATACAAGACCGCATAGTGACTGAAACTAACCTACTATTTTTCCCATTGTATGCATTTTGGCTTCACTTTATGCAAGCTGTCCTCAAAGGATCTTAATATTGATATTGGACATCCGCTGACCATAAACATTTCATACTCATCCTTCCCTTACAGAAAAAGTCTATAGGCATCTATAGGGCACTTATAGTTGGATATAATAAGTTTCTATATAGGTCGTCTATAGAAAAGGATCCTATAGGTTGCCTATAGACTTTTTGTTAGGGTTCATCCAACATCCGTTTATGTGCGCTTTCACATTTGTCAGTTTCCCAACTTTCTCAGCAATTAAATGTACAATTTTAATATTTCAGCCTGAAATTACGACTTTATAATTTCATGAAGCAGCACAATGGCAGTATTCTGAAGATTGTAGTGTTTAAAGTAAGTCGATTTAAAGTAAGTCGAAGTAAAATATTTTCTGATGTCTTCCAGTAGCTGTACCATCAAGTCTATGTCTAAGTATAAACTGTACTGAGTACAACTTACTATCAATGTCACATGTTTCTTCCTCGTGTTCAGGAATGGTGGCAAAGTCTAGTAAAATAAGTAATTTACGTTTCATCCAAAACTGATTTAGAGCAATTAGAGGTACTGTTGACAACTTTCCACAAATACCGGAAAAATGAATGACAAGTTTGCTGTGGCTTAATAAAATTTACCAGTGTCGACAATTTTGGATATTTGACATTTCATTAAATTTTGGAGTAAAGGCTGAGTACTAAATATAATAAATAATAATAATAAATAATACATTCCAACAGTTGAGCTAAGATGTAATGAAATCATCTAACAGAAAAGTATCCAGAAAATTTACCAAAGCAAACATTTATGAAACAAGACGCCCGCTGGGTGTTAACTCGGGCTATATATAGGGACATGGCGTGCATATTGCCTGGTATGCATTGGTGGCATGTTAGACAGTTGGAATTAGAAAAGCTGCTCACTTGTCTTATATTACAAAGGATAATTTTTAATGCATTGTTTCTGTAATCAGGCACTGAAGGCATTGTGCAGCCCTCGTTTAAAGTGGGAAACTTTTAGAAGCGAGTTGGGCTGGAAATGAGGACGAAGAAAAATCAGGCATCTACACGGAGACGAAATTTAATGTAAACAACTAATTAACACGGCAATGCTATTTTTTCTAATATCTGTACGATTGAAGGTCTTCGTGTGTCAAAATTTATATAAAAATCAACGGCAAGGTATACGAAACATTTCTTTTTCGAAATTACATCGGTTTAATGGTAAACGACGAATAGATCTTGAAGCGCTGCCATGTCCTTTGATTTTAAAGACGAGTCTCGCTTAATAATCGCTTACGCATTTTCTCATATAACAACTGATCTTCACATTTTAAGTAGACAAAACTTACAGCGTTCGATTCGCCAGATTCAAGTGATCATTTCGATATAGAATTGATTTAAATCGAACAAAAACACAACTCATGATTAATATTACGAAGTTTCACGGATAAATGTCAACACATGGTATAATAATATTTCACTGTCCTTCGGCAGTCCATTCCGTCTTCATGGTTGATCTCTCATCTGTGTTTCTCTCGTGTGGAAGAGAATCTTTGCAATGGTTTGCGGGTTTACAGGTCTTGGTAAACTTTTCCAACTGCGATTCTTTGCCAATAAAACGAAAGTAAAAGTTCGAACTCGCTTCAAATATTCACTTTCATTGCCTTGCCTTACAACGACTATATGTTGTCATGTTGACATTTCGTCCACGGTTCTGCAAGTTCTTTCTTTAATCTCTCATCTGTGTTTCTCTCGTCCAGTTATCCTGGAGAGAATCTTTGTATTTAGTTTGCAAGTTTAAATGCTTTTCCGACTGCGCGATTCATTCAAGTTTTGCAATGCCTATCGGGATGACTGCATTTCTTGCATGTTTCGCAAAGCCTATCGGTATTGCAGATTCTCGACATAAATAAAAAGGAAAACAGAGCCCATTTTAAGACTCATATTTTACTGATAAGCTTGCTTACCAGTAAAATTACCTTAATTATAATATTTAAGCCTACGGCTGATAAAGTGTAAGACAACATACCATTGTTACTACATATGTTTTCCTCAGACTCCTGAATGTTGACAAAGTCTAGTAAAATTAGGATAACGTATTAATTTTTCAACACTCTATGAATAATGAAATTAACCGTTACAGAAAACTGATCTTACTTACATTTTAGTTGTTTTGTTATAATCACCCTATAAAAAACACTTGCTGCATTGGTTTGTCCAAGATTGGCCAACAGCGGGCTTTTTATCCCATGCCATAAATAAATATTAAAGAAATAGCTCATACTTTGGCATGCCCAATCAATCATACATGAAAGACGAGTTTGGCTCGAGCTCATCACCTGTTCTTATATGTTAGTTGGCGAGCTCACTAAAAACTCACCTCCTTAGAACCAGTAGAAAAGCCACTTTTATCTCTGGTATATGTAGGATAATATTTTACAATTTAAAGGGGCAGTAGAATAAAACATTTTCCATTAGATTTTGATGTTATCTGGAAGTACTTCTCATATGGGAAAGAATAGTGTTCTTACTAAATTGATATCTCATCGTGTTCCAGAGATATTCGGGTTTTTGTAACATGCAAATGAATGTCTTGTGACATCATCTACTCAACACAGACCAAAAAAGTTCCCCAAGTAAGGAATATATCAATTAATAAACAGTGCACATTACAATGTATCATTCTTATTAGCACAGCTGTAAAGTTTCACTACAATCTACTTTTTATATCCATAGATATTCCCACTTTACGGAATTGTGAAGTAAATGACATCACAAAATATCTCAATGAGAAATTGACTAAGTGAGAAGGCTATTTGTTACTATTTTAAAAGTTCTTCTGAATAAAATCAAACATGTGATAGAGAATGTTTAGGTCTTAACTGACCTTTAATATAGCAGAAAAAATGATAGAAAGGAATTTCTGAAACCTACAAATACGAAAATAATATTTTCATACCATTTAATGTGATATCACGTAGATTTTTCCCTTTAAATTGATGGGGTGGAAGCTTCATCAATGGCAACCAATTGGGTGCTTTCCTGCATCCGATAAAAATCTTTGTGGACATGAATGCCATGTCCAAGATGGTTGGCCAACCAGCCGATCTCTGTCTCATTCATGCCCAGCAGCTGAGAGATTGTGGCAACCTATTTTCCGAGGTTGGTTGATGTCAGAAGGTTTGCTTGTTTTAGCTCCAGCATGCTGCAAACATTCCTCATCACATCATTTCCTCTCAGCGAATTTATTGATTTGCTATATTTCATAGTGAAGACAAAGACATTGTCTTTGCTTACTTGCGCCTTTCCCTCATTAGATTAAGTGCAATGATTGCACTCTTGATGTAATATTTATTACGTCTGGTGAAGGTATATCTTTGAAAGATGCTCATGTAGCATATGTTGTCAAAGTTACTATGCAATATGTTGATAAACCAGCACCGCTGACGATATATCCACCCATTGAAATGATTCATCTGTCAGATCAACCTCCAAATGCCTTGGACTACAGTAAAAACCCACTAACAAGAACCTACCATTATTAAGAACCACAGGCTGAATTTAAGAATTTGTTTATATAAGAACATATAAGAATATAAGATCCCAGACTGATCAGAGGTTCTTGTTAGCAGATTTGTACTGTATCTGTTGCCCGTGCGTCTTATTTGGGATCCTCTCACTCAAGTACCTTCGTTTGCTGGGGTCTTAAATGGTCCACGTGAGGGATGCAAAGGTAGTATTTTGCACCTTGCCCATTGGAAAAACGGAATCTGAGAAACATAATATTCCTCAGAAAATCTTTGATTTCTGTCAGTTCTTAAGTGTTCTTTCTTGATATGCCACATTGCCACTACTCAAGCTGTTGAGCATTTGACTGAGCAACCTAATTTTAGTGAGCCCACGGTAATTGGCACATGCTGTTGCAGTTACACTTCTTATTCCTATGTAAATGTGTTATAAACTTTAGTGGCAAAGCTTGATAAATAAATCTGATCATTTATCGAATATCATACATTCATATCTAGGCTGGATACTTCCTAAAAATCAAAAGATTAAATTCATCTAACCCCAGGGGCATAGGCTATCAAAATACCAAACCAATGCAGAAAGCTTAAAAAAATTAAAATGGCTAACTCCCAAATCCATTATAGCCGCCAGCATGCAGTCTCACAGCGGAAACGGAATATCGAGATTGCTATTATAGCATGTTAGGCTATATATTGCACATAACTGTTTATACGAAACATATCTTTTACGAAATTATATCGCTTTAATGGACATAAAAGCATTGAATCACCGGGTAAACGTCGAATAGATCTTGAAGCCATGTCCTTTGATTTTAGTTTAGTTTAAAGACGAGTTTTGGGTACTTTACTCGCTTACGCATTTTCTCATATAACATCTGATATTCACATTTTAAGTAGACGATTCGAAGTGTTTCACGGATAAATGTCAACACAGCATAATAATATTTTCCTGTCCTTAGCCCTTCGGGGCTGTCCATTCTGTCTTCATGATTGATCTCTCATCCGTGCTTCTCTCATCTAGTCATCTTGGAGAGAATATTTGCAATGGTTTGCCAGTTTACAATTCTCGGTAAACATTTTCAACTGCGATTGATTGCCTATAAAACGAAAGAAAGACGAATGGCCAAGATCCGGCATTGGTCGCTGTCCAACAAGATTTTTCTCGTTGATGTTTCGAACCGAAAACGGTTTTCTAAGCAGTTCACAAACAAGGACTGTTTGGACCGAATCAGAGCTCGTTGATGCCATGATAAATCAAGGATCTCCTTAAACAGACGTACTGTGCAGTCAGGCCATAGTTGGTGAGGCAGAAAGCTAATATTTTGGGCAATCAGGCTATGGTCATGCTCATCCAAAATAGCATGACCAGCTTGTCTAAAATAGGCAAACTGAGCATGCGTCAAGTGCCGTCAACCAATAATATTTCGAGAATAAGCATGACTGCTCATATGGCTGGTCATGCTATTCACAAAGAGCATGACTTGGGCCGGGGCCAGGCTGAACAAAAGAGCCTGGGAACGAAGACGGCGGTTTTAGACGCGCGAAGACGCCCAATCAATAAGGGCCGGAAGGAGCGAGAATATCCACGTAATATGCATGAACTATTATTACTTGTTCTCTTCGAAATGCACACGACTTCAGTTCTAAGCATGACTAGCATGACCGCTAGCTTCGCCACTGTAAGGGTGTAAGGTGTCAATCACATTTTGCCACTGTGAGAAAGAATTCTATAACTTTTCAGTCTTGAATTCATTGAGCTACACATGCTTTAAACCTTGAATGCCAAGTAACATTGAAGGATATCTTAACAGTGCAATTCAGTTCTTAGAAGTAAACACAATTTCTACTGAGGTACTTACATAATTGTTGTGTTAGTTTAATAATAACATATAATATTTAATTGTTGCATATTAGCTGTGTATATAAAAAATACCTAATAATAAAATTGGGTGTTGTGTAAAATGAGTACCCTAGCTAAAGTTTGACTTTGTTTGAGCAATTGGAAATAAAATAATACATTTGCCTAGTACTGATCCGTTTACAGGGAAATCTTGCCAAGCAAGGGCTAATTTATACTCGATCAACTACTGATATTGACCATCATGATAGAAAGTGGTTTAAAGAACTGAAAGATGTTCGTGTGGTTGAAAATGGAGATTCGACTATCTTCTGGTGATTCAGAAGTACATGATTTCCTCCCTGCACCCTTTCAACCATAGCCAAGAAGCTGAGCTACCAGTGCCCGGCCTGCAGCAACTTGTTTTCAGCTGACACTATAGAAGAACATGCAGGCATATGTGCTCAGCAAGCACAGGGTATACCAGCAACTAGGCATCTATACATAAATCTCTTAAGAGGACAGCCCAAATCTAAGAATGAAGAAGATCCAAATAAAGATATGGATGACATTGGGGAGATAAACAATACAACTGATTTAAAAATGAAACTTTGAGATTTTATCACTGCAAGTAATTAGCCGTGAAAACCGTGTGCGTGTATGTTGCAAAAAGCTTTAAGACTTTCTTCAGCCAAATTAAACGTCTAAGTGGTTTAAACCAGATGGTAGCTTGATAGTGGTTATTATTGATGAGCCTGCTGTTGATGGAGGAGGACCTAAAAGAGAATTTTCACAGGTAAGTTAACCTAACAAACGTGAAGTTCGATTTGGCAAAAGTGTCGCTTGATGGAAAATTTATAACTTCGCGAGGCTTTCTGGTTTCGAGTAAATGTTGTTTGAATTAGATGTATGGCGTTCAAATGGTCACACTGAATTTTGACATTATAAACGCGCCATATGATTACCGTATGTTATTTTAATATTACAAGGCTATATGATCGCCTTTATCCTCGATGCTATAGAATATTTCTAGCATCATTCTGTTGGCATGCCTAATCCTGAACACTTCTACAGGCAACCTCGTATCCACTGCTGTTATGTCAGTCCCGAAGGGTAAAGTTTTTATCTTGATTTCTTTTAGCTGTAAAGCACAGCTAACCCATAACATGCAAGATTAGAATGACTATTTAACAATTAGTCACTGAAGTCGAGGTGATTATCGTTGAATATTTACCGAGCTGCGAAGCGGCGAGGTAAATATAACGATAATCGCTGAGACTGAGGTGACTAATTATTTTAGTATAATTTCAGGCTTGAACTGAATATTCAATTGAGAAGTTTTAAACAGACCGCTTGAACTGTGTTATGCTCGATGTTTTCTTCACGCTTGACAGCTTTCAAAAACACACTAACGAACAAAACGGATATAAAAATAAAAATAATTATACGATAAACAATTTCCTTACCCTTAGACAGTTTTATCTTAGAGAGAAATCTGATATATACAGTATGTTTATGGTAATTTTTTGAGCCTTTTCGACGATTTTTAGTTATAATAATATAGTCGCCATTTTGAAAAAAAATCGTCATGTTTTAGAGATGATGATTCCGAGAGGGGACTGGAATGAACAAATATAGTCTGGCTACAAAAAAAACACTTTTTCAAGTATGATTTCCAGTGAATTGGCGAGTCAGCCAATCAGAACTCGTTTAAGTTCAGAAAGTATACTAAATGATGATAATTTAATCAGATATACTTGAATGGCAATTTTACAAACTAGAAAAGTTGGAAAATTGAAAAACTCAAGTTACAAAAGTGATAAGTTAAATTTAAATATACTTAAAATACTAATAATTATTTACAAGTACAGTTCAAACTAAGTGATTTACTAGGACTATATACAATCATAACACATGTCGGTAAGAAGCTATTGCTAAAACGTTTCGTTCTACATTTAAATAATGGCAATTTACGGGCATCACAGAAGCAGGGCTGGCGCCAGAGGGGGGGGGCAGGGGGGGCTACAGCCACCTCGTCGGGGAACCTTAGCCTCCCTGGCAGGGAAAAATTAACAATTCGTCGGGGAACGAGCTGGAAGAAAATAAGAAAAAAGTTCGTCTTTTGTTTTCTTAGAATCGTAAAAGTGTTTAAAACATTAACAAACATTTCGCTAAACAACGTCGAAAGTAATCAACTTTCATCTCTGCTACAAATCTATCACCTCTGTGTTGTTTCGGCGTTCATTGTTATCTAGTTTTTGCGTGAATATTATTGTTAGAGTTAGTTTCCTATACAGTAAGGAAATACTGACTATAAAATCATGATTTTTACTGTTTTTAATTTTAATTTTGTTGTTAAAACTGCCTCCAAAATGCAGGAAATAGCTTTTCAAAGGCATAGAAAACCAAAAATTCCCTGGGAGAGCATGCCCCCCCGATCCCCCTAAAAGAATTACCCCTACCTGTTAGCCCCCTGTTGGGGACCTTAGCCCCTGCGTCGGGGAATTCCTGGCGCCACCCCTGCACGGAAGTTATAATGGTGAACAACGGGTTCAGGCACCAAGTCTCTTCGTTTGCTGTCGGTTTTCAGGGTACTTTCATAGAAAAACCTAAAAGCTAATTAAACCTAAAAGCTAAACCTAAAAGTTAAAGCTAAAGACCTTAAAACCTAAAAGGACCACAAGTGTCCATGACAGAGGCTTGTTTCTGTTCAAATATCACATATATTGTGGTAATATCACATGAAGTTTACACCTGATCGTTTCTTGTAAGCTTTCGGTCAACCCGGTCTATTTGTGTTATTTTAATATGATCATAAGATCATTGAGTCATTTGTATTTTGTTAGATTTTGTTATAATAATAATAATACAAATACTTATATAGCGCTTATCACAAGGTTTCTAAGCGCTTTACAACTCAATAAATACAAAACTAATCTATTTTACAACCAGTGGCTAAAAATACACAGAATAATAATTAGTAACTATATAATAAAAAATACTCAATTAAAAGTGTTTCTAAAAAGAAACGTTTAAGGTCTCTTTTAAATTACTCAACGGTCAATACAGTTCCACAAGGTTGGGGCGGCTATACTAAAAGCACTATCCCCATAAGTCTTGGTATTAGATCTAGGTAAACATAGCAAATTAGCTGAAGAAGATCTAAGCTGTCTAGAAGGTCTATAGCAAGTCAACATTTCAGTGACATAACCAGGAGCTAAGTTATGTAATGCTAAACTTAAAAATTATACGTTGCTCTACCAGAAGCCAGTGGAGTTCTTTTAGTACAGGTTTTATATGCTCAAACTTTCCAGTAAATGTAAGAAGACGTGCAGCCGAATTTTGGACATACTGAAGTTTGTGTAACGACAGTTTATTGATACCATATAAAAGAGAATTACAGTGATCTAACCTAGAGGTAATAAGTGCGTGAATAAGGATCTTATTTGAGTCAAAACTTAAATACTTTCTAATTTTTGCTAAACGCCTCAACTGATAGAATGAGGACTTGCAAACAGCATTTACATGATCAGACATGCTAAGATATTTATCAATAACTACACCTATATTTCAAGCAGAATTTGTACGTAGACAGTTGTTAATGACTTTTGTTTAGTATTATCATTGTGAAGCGACGTGAAGCGCCTTGAACAGCTATTGGATATGTGCGCTATATAAGTATTACTACTATTATTATTATTAAAATTTTCAATGGTTTTCAAACGTGTTTTCATGAAACATTTTATTACTTTTCACAATTGTTTTTGTCCAAATTCGAACTTTGATATGTTCTTCTTGTCTGAGAAACTTTGTGATAGTTTATAAATATAACGAAATGGAGGTGGAGATATTCAATAAACAGAAATTTATGTGGTCACATATCATAAAAAAGTCGACTGTTTCGCTCTGTCAGAGCTCATCAGCATGCCTAGGAAACACATCAAACACCAGTAACACATTGTTGCAGTCAGTGAATCCGACATGTACAGTCGGACCAACGCACAAGCGAAGGTCGAAGGGATTTGAAATCAGAGTTTTCCTTGTCCTAGGTGAGCTGCCTTCCATGGCTGATGAGCCCACCTACCCAGAGCTGTCTGGTTTGCAGGCGCCAGATACTCGCCCTTTTGCACCCTTACCCAAACAGACAATGTCTGGTTAAGAGAAGCTTTTATTGATGACCATAATGGGACATTTCATGGACATAGAGATGCTCAATTCTCTACATCATCCTGGCCAACTTAACCCTTTAACCTCTAATTAATCTAACATCTAGCTGATCTAAGTAACTCTTGATTTATTAACCACGTTCAAATTTATTAACCAAGTTCAAATCTTGCTCGAGTCAACTCTTGTGTTGACTTTGACAGTGTTAGATTGATCATGAAAATATTTCTTCATGTTTCTCTGAGGATGATTCTGTACAACTTTCCACAAATTGAAAAATGCAAGACATGCTGCAAAATAGATGGAACAGAAACCATTTTGCTACATTACTTTTTAATTAATTTTAAATTTCAATCAAAGACACAGACAACATACATGTAAATCTGTATAATTTACTTAAGAAAGATAATTGTAAATGGATTGCAGCAGATAACATTGTAGATGTATAAAATGATCATATAATACTGCAGATGTATAAAATGATCATTTGAATCGTATGAAGATTTGGCATACTGTAAGTTACACAGACATAACGAGAAAAATGAGTAAATAAAGAAATTTGAGGTCAGCACTTCATGTGGGTATCTCTCCAACAATTACAGTAGATGAAACACCATTTTAACAACATGCAAGTAGAGTACAGTAAAGAGTAGTTAAAATAGTTAAATGGAGTTAGCAATCCATGTGGGTATCTCTCTAACAATTAAATTTGTTGAAACACCATTACAACAACACGCAAGTGGAGTACAGTAAGTACAAGTAAAATAAACCAATAACATCACAAAATCAACTCTAATCTTCGGTTGCCGAAAGCAAAGTTATCAATAACCTCTTCAACATCAGGCTCAATTTCCTGATGAATTTGCATGAGTGCTAGACCATTAAAACGTTTGTTAAGCATAGTGCTCCTGTTGTAGGTTTTTAACCTACGTAAAGCTGAAATAGAGCGTTCACATTCACAGGTGGTCACAGGGAGTGTAGCTAAGATTCGCCGGGCTATCTTAATATTTTCAAAGCCATCAAAATTTAAAGCTTTAAGTGTAGAAGCAATGCTATCAGGTCGTGAACCTTCAAAGCTTTCCCAATGCTTAATCCATAGTTCTAATTCGGCATCTAAGGCCAGGGGATTTGGTAGATCATCTTCATAATAATTAATGAAGATTTTAAATTTTTCTTTCCAAGTCTGCTTACTTGACTGAGAATTATTTAACATTGCAATAATTTTAGAAGGTACTTAAACCAAAGTATGCATTAGTTCTACGAAAGTCAAATCTAGTTTTAAGTTCAGAGTTAAGATGGTCTATAACAGGAATTGTAATTACTCGCTTAAAGTACTGAGAAGCATCTGAGGAAGGATGGTTATCTCTGGTAGTTTGTCTCCCAGATGTTCTTGGCTTAGACTCTGCTATGCCAACTTTAGCAGCCACAGCAACTGCTTCAAGCTGGTCCCTAATCCTGATGCCCAAATTCTTAAGGGCATCAATCAGATTTGTTCCATCCATAATGTCATTGTTCTTTGCTTGCAACAACTGAGTTACAGGCAGAGTCAAGTCGAACACATTCCTGCTAATAACAAGAGCAGCAATAAATTGAAATGAGGAAATCAATGCTAAAAAAGATGCTGCTTTAGAGGAAGTGGCTGGGTTACATTTCCCCTCAACATTTAAGCTCATTTATTTTAAAGTAAAAAAGATTGAAACAAATGCATCTTGGAATAAATCCATGCCATTAATACGTTCAACCCATCTTGTCAGGCAAACATCTTTTAATATTTTTTTTTGGATTCAGGTGAGTATTCTAAAACATTTTTCTCAAGAAGCATTTGGCGGCCTTCTGACAAGTTGCAAAAGTATGACAATTCTTTGATCTGCCCTAAAACATTTCTTATTAAGGAACCGAACAAGAATCACATATGGCTAAGTTTAGTCTGTGACCATAGCAATGAGTGTAGATTGCTTTGCTGTTAAGACGTAAAATATGAGCTGAAAGACCATTGATGCGACCAGCAACAGCCCCAGCTCCATCATATCCTTGGCCCCTGTAAAGTTCACTTATTGCATTTAAAATAAGTTTTGCAAGATCAGCACCACATAAACCCCATTCACAATGCAAAAATCCAACAAAATCTTCTCTAATATTTCGATTGTCATCAACAAAACGTAAAACTAGAGACATTTGCTCCTTATTTGAACTATCTGCTGCTTCATCAGCAAAGCAATGATGGCAAAAAATTTGTTGCGTTTAACTTCATTGACAATCTTCTTGGTTATAACTGCACCACAAGATTTGATTAGTTCATTTTGTGAGAACTTAGAGATATATGATGCATTTATTGCACAAGTTTTCATATGTTCTTCAAGAGTATCAGATGCTCGAACCCTAAAATTTAGTAGCTCAATGAAATTTCCCACACCCCCTTGGGAATATGCTCCAACCTCTGGATGATATTTAGAATCATCACGATGTCCTCTTAAAGATAAACTGCAACGACCACACAGCTTAATTGTGTCAACAATTTTCCTGTTTTTGGCAATGGTTTTTTTCCTGTGTTCATCAACTATTACTTCAATTGGTTGAGTTGTTCCAGCTAATTGACCAAGAAGATTTGTAAATAACGAATATGTACTTTCATGCAAACCTGATTTTGATCCAGCCTTGCACCCTCTTAAAACAAGATGTAGCATCATTCCAGTGAGTTAAAGGCTCAGCAAATAACTTTTGTATTTCATTATTCTTTAAGGGAAACCGATCCCCAAATAGCACACAAGAAAGACAAAATGCACCATTTAAACTAGGAGAGTAGCATAACCAGGGAAAATTCTCAAACCACTTAAAAAGAAAGGACCTACGAGGACTAGTATTCGTTTTTGGAAAAGAATAATGCTTGTCAGGTTTAAATACATTTTTGATCAAGTCTAATACATATTTTTGGCTTGCTCCCTAAAATATGCAACATATTTATTTCTTATATTTAATGCACGCATAGGCAATATAGGGTTAACTGCTATGAGACCTTGGTTCTTATTTGGCTCAGCTGAACTCACAGGTAAAATAACTTTGGTGCTAGTATTAGAACCTGCTTTAGGAGCAGTAGAAGATCCTGGTAAGAAGAATGAAGAAATTCTAGATGTATTACTCTTACTAGTTCCCCCCACAGAATCAGCATTACAAATTCGTTTTGGAATTTGCTTGGAAGATGGTTTTGGTGCTGTCTTTCTTTTCTCGGCTCTAATTGCCCCGAATATAATAGGAACAAAGTGGTTTGGCTTAAACATTTCCCCAGGAGTTACTGTACCTTCAAAACAAAATAGTATAACATTGATTAAATAGTAATTTAGGCCTAGCAGCTCCACAACCAGTATAAAAGACTTCAATGTTTCTATTTGTGATAGACTTCAATGTTTATATTTGTGATATTTTTTATCCTCACAATTCAAAATGGCCTCTACCCAAAGTAGCTCTTCCCCAGAGATACCCACATCCAAGCATTCAAATGAAACACATAATGGTAAAATATTTTTTAAGCTACCAGCCACCTTCTCTTTGTGCTTTGCAAAGATGAAAACAAAAGATGGATGGTTACAATAAAAAGTAGCATTTAAAGAAAGCTCAATGGATACCATGACCCTTAGTGTTTG
This sequence comes from Chrysogorgia sp. JL179-B06, assembly GCA_035772405.1. Classification (NCBI taxonomy): domain Eukaryota; kingdom Metazoa; phylum Cnidaria; class Anthozoa; order Scleralcyonacea; family Chrysogorgiidae; genus Chrysogorgia; species Chrysogorgia sp. JL179-B06. The sequence continues at coordinate 1,681,701 of JAYKKM010000114.1, forward strand.
GACAGGGGTATTATCTCCAACCAGTGCACTTTCTTGTAAAACTCTGCAGATGACACTGAGCCTGTCAGGCTGATCATCTTGTTCATTTAAAATTCTCAGTGCGGCGTACAGGCAGCGACTGACATAAGTCATCACTGAAATTACCACTGAAGTTCGACATGATTCTGAAACAAAAAGACAGATTGTTTACGATGTCGTATTTTTCAAAATTTTCGGTTCCACACCAATTTTTTATTGGGTAAAATAGACCAAGATAAATATAACATAGAAACAAACGTTGTCAATTTTTTTGTGTTGGGTAGTTTGTGTCTGACCGTCCCTTTTCTTCCCCACCTCTGAACAACAACGTACAAAAAATATCCTATAGGTTTGCAATTAGTATTGCATTTAGGAAAACGTTTGCTTCATGCATTACTGCAGGAGTTGGCAGAAGAAATATACTTTGTGTTAGTTTATTAAAACTTGCAGTCAATAAGAGAACTATATAGGAATGTTGTTTTTTTCAGGACCATATTTTTGTACTATCCCTCCCTCATGATCTGCTCAATCTTGATATTTCTTCCCCAGATCCCCCCATAGTGCAATCACTTACGCAACCATTTTTTGGAAAAATATCTCGACTGTTTTCAAACAAAGAGGCAACAATATCTGGTATATACAAGTAACAAAAAACAATTTGAAGAGAAAAACCTAACCTTTCTAACATATATCTGTAGAACTTATTTGGCTTTGCCAGATTTGCAAAACAGTACAATAATATTCACTGAGAAGTTTTAAAAAAATTTTTCCTACTAGTTATTTTGACAGTTTGAAAAATTTTCCAGTTTTCAACAATACTATAATTGAAATAATTCAAGAAAAAAGCCGGTTATTCTCTCTATGAATGTTAAAGTTTTATTTCGTTTGTTTTGTTTTGTTAATAAAGTTTCTACTTTAGCATTCATTTTTTCTGAGCTCAAACTTGGCTCGCCAGTCAGGTAAACAAGTCACTTGCCGAAAAATTATATATTCATTGCTGCAGTGATGAATAAACGAGATTCGAAAAACGTTTTATCCAAACAAAATGTATCGGATCCGACAGGTCTTTTTCCCTATATAGGATAAAAAATCCCAAATCGCCAAAATTCGACTTACGCAATTTTTCCACGTCAGCGACGATATATTAAATATAAGTCCATTGTTTTATAATATTTTACCTGATTGTTTTTTCCATCAAGAACTGCTAGAACATCGTACCAGTATATAGTAATGCTTGATTATACTACAAAATTGTAGTCCAGGTCATAAACACAGCTATAGCCTGCATGTTTTTACACCCTAAACTACCAGCTCTGGCAAAATTACTCGAATATAATTGGCTAATGAGAGCATTTTTCCTACATTCAGGGCAAAATTACTTGTACCTGATTGGTTAAGATGCCAGCGGGAAACACTTAAGTTATTATGTTGTTTTACTTGTAAATCCAAGCTCCTCTGTTCTTAGTCGATGTTTAACTCAATAAAGTTGGTTATGTACCATTTACTTTCAGTGGATTGTTGTTTTTCATGCTTGGTTTTGACATTTAGTTGGCTTTCTCATGTTGTTGACGTGCATAGCTAAGTTATTTATGAATATAATTAAGGTTTAATTTCACTTGTGTTTTCAAAGTTTAACAAATTACCCTCATCGCTTCTTATTTACACCACAATTGTGGTTGTTCAAGGACTAAACATTCAAAAATATATTACACACCAGTTCAAATTTTTCCTACTTCATATTTACACCACAATTGTGGCTGTTCAAGGGTTTTCCAATGGTATCTTTTGAACACTGCATTCTATGAACTTTTTGAACACAAATCTTCATTCACTGTAATTTCCCTTTGTTACCAAGGCAACAGCCTACAAAAAGGATGGCCGTTGATGCATATAAATGTACAAATGGATAGGAATGCATTCGCATAAGAGACTAAACGCTGGTCGATATTAGCACCATCGCCCACAGGCATTCGGCCGGGCGAGAGGATCAACGAGCAGAAAATAGTCGCTTATGCAAGTAAACAAGAGAGCTTCGATGCAAAATACCAATCCAAGCTCATATTAGAAAGGTAGAAATAATTGTTATATACAGTAATACATACCTGTAGTGTACATGCACAGTCTTAATTCATTAAGTTAGTAAACGCTGGTAAAATTAAATATTCAAAAGAATGGATAAAGGCTATGTGTGTATAACAATGCATTGTGGTATGTTAATTAGTCAAGGATAATAAATTATTTTGATTAAATGTTAATTTTCTCACCATGGTCAACCCACATTTTGAAATACATACAAATAATATCAATATATATTAATGTATCAGTCAAACCCAAGCCCCGGGCATTTGAAATTTTTAATTCATTAATTAATTAAACTGCTAATTCCCGGAAGTGGGGATGAAATTAATGTGCAAATTCCCCACAGTGTGGCCAAAAATCTGCGGAAAATCCCCAGGGGAAATATGAAAGCAACAACAGCAATTTTCAATGTTTTCAAATAAATTATTATTTATGTATTAAATAACTTAAACACTAAGTAGTGGAAACTCATGTTGTTAAGACTTCGAGTCTTTGGCATAATAAACATATTTTCTAAGAGAATTACCAAAAGGAATGTATATAAGAGTTACAGTAAATTTAATGAAGAAAACTACTTAAATAATACTGAAAAAATTGATTGTCAAGATGGTATATTACTGCTCAGAAATAACCTAACCAAAAACGAATTCTTCGTTGTTCCCCAAAGTTTAGCATCACTTGATCATTTGGACAGCTTTCCACATATTCAAGGAATTGAATAATTTCTTTAAACAAATTGGTAGACGAGCCCAACTTAACTGCCCTTATCAAAATTTATTATACAAAAAGTGTATACTTTTTATACAAGAAATATACTACGTATTGTTTAATAAACGAGCAGCAGTGTTTTATCAGATATAAAACACGAGGGCGTAGCCCGAGTGTTTTAGATCTGATAAAACATGTGCTACGAGTTTATTAAACGGCTTCAAACACGACCCATTTGACAAGTTCATTGGCGTAGTAATTTTGAAAATCGATGTTGTCTAAGCTGAGAAAATCAAAGATAAAGTTTATGTAAATCAGGACGAATCTTTATCACATTTAAAACCACGATACGGTAGTGATTTTCTTTTCCTCATGAATTATTAATGAGTGTTTGAAATCATGTGTATACTGATTGTATTGCCATGTTGTATACATCTGTATACATTTTACATATAATATTTGGAACTTGTGGGAACAAAAAAGTATACAAAATGTATACAGCACAAATTAACAAGTATACAAAATGTATACATTTTAAGAAGCTTAAGCTAAGAAGCTTGTAAGAAGCTTAAGAAGGTTGTTGTATGTAAAATGTATACAATTTATAATGATAAATTATAAACACGTACAATGTTGTATGTATAACAAAATGTATACACTGGTTTTTTTTATTAATTTTGAATGCAATTTGCATTTCAGTTGTATAATTTTTTCAATATAATCTTTTAAGAGGTAAAAATACTAAAAAATTACATAGTAAGCTTTAAAAATAAGTTTAATTAACCCATTAAGAGACAAAGTGAATAAAATTTTCTGGTGTCAGCCAGAATAAAATGCTAAGTGCACCTTTGCCCCTTAATGGGTTAACTGATGACTTAGTTAACCCATTAAGAGACCTGCGTGAAAATCGTGTGGCGTTAGCCAGAATAAAATGCTAAATGTGCTCTTGTCCCTTAATGGTTACTTAATAATTCTAAAACATGTGCATAATTACAATATTCAATACAGTTAACATTATTATATAAAAACATTAAAAAGTGCTAAGAAATATTACATCATTTAAACTTCACCAAGCATCAAATAATAAATGACTGTTTCCAAACACATAATAATAAATGAATTACAGTAAAACCCCACTAACAAGAACCTACCATTATTAAGAATATCAGGCTGAAATTAAGAATTTGTTTAATAAAGAACATATAAGAACCTATCCCAGGCTGATTGGGTAAAATGTAGGTTCTTGTTAGCAAGTGCCGAAATAATTACCGGCACCAGGTTTTTACTGTATAAAAGTTAGTCAGTTTTATGCTATGGAGTAGCTTAAAACTAACTAATTAATCTTCTGATTGTTCACTTGGAGTTCAATGAGCTTAGTTTATTTCTGAGACTCACTCTAACAGAAGAATCTGTGCAACTGAACTGTTTAATTGTAAATTCTGGAGAAAAAAAATTAAATTAAAGTTATTTTGGAAAATTAAAATCCTATATCTACCTGTATTTCATATTTTGTACAACCTAGTCTAACACAAACACATAATTTGGATGGTTTTATTGACCTGTTGGCTCATTTGGAACAAACTTAATATATTAACTGGATTGATGACTATTATAAATTTTAATTAATCCAAAGGGCTTTTAAAAAGTTGTCAAACAAACGAGTTATTATTTGACTAATAACTTCAAAACATAAAAAAGAAAAAATTGCCGCAAAGCAGCATCTTGTAAAACTCAAGATTCAAGTAACAATAACAATTAACAGACAACAGTGAAGGTAGCCTGCATTGCAGGCTCTGGGGGAGGGGGACGCCTTGAAATGGAAGGGGGACTGGGGAGAAGGGAGGGGAAAGGAGAGCCTGCCAGCAGCCCTTGGTAATTTTCATCTGCCACCTACTATTAAATATGTGCATAAATGAATCAAACTTGTGAATTAATTTTCATCGCACCATTGGAACCGTTCGAACGCCTAATTCAAAGCGTTTAAATCATAAATGCCTTGTCCAAAGAGTTTAAAGGAGTTCATTGCGGATTTGACACTTGTCTTCAGACGAACCAATTCGAGACGCTTAGTTTGCCATAATCTGGCGTTTTAGTTTTAGTAAACCCTTCGAACGCTTGTGGCAAACCATTCGGTTTTTCGCCAGACCGTTCAAACGCTTTTCAAATCCATTTGAATTATGAATTAACAGACGGCTCAGAAGACAAACATACTTCGACGCGACAAATTGCACACTTTTGATTCCCAACCAAACACAGTATCCCAACAGTCACATAGCATGACCAACTCATGGACCCGACCGATATTAGTAACTGGTAAACCTGGGTGTGGGAAATCCCATACTGTTTACTTCAATTGTATATACACTTTGCCGTGATGACGCCGCCATTCTTATTGCCGCCCCAACAGGGTTTTTAGCATCTGTGTTTAGAGTGCAAGTCCCAGAGGAGGTAGTATACGACACTGTTCATGCAGCCTTTCATTATCCCGTAGAGGCAAATGATACACCATCCATAAACTGGGCACTCGCGAAATATGACCTTATAATTATTGACGAATTGTCTATGATTCCTCAAAATATCTTTAACCACATTTTAAAAACGTTGCAGATGCTCGTGTTTCGACCGGTCATAATGCTATGTGGGGATGGTGCACAACAACAACCTTTTTGTAGAGAAAACGGGAGTCTTATGCAATTACCTAGTGCATTAGATAATGTGACATTTATTACCAGCACCTATCACTACAACTTGCACGAACAACATCGAGTAGGAGATGCCGAATATTTATCATTTTTGGATCATATCCGCCAATGGATTCCAACACAAATGTTACTTGACAACATACAAGTTGGCCGTGTGATAACTAAAGGAGAACATGTCTCAGATGACGATATCGTACAAGCATATCATAACCCTGAAAACACAATTTTAACTTTCACTAAAAAAGCCACGAATCATGTAAACCAATTGATGACGAACAATCTTTTCCAAAACGTAGAACCTTTGACAACAGTTCAACTTGATTGTGATCTTCCCCCAACCAATATTTACGCTGGCATGCGCGTCGTCATTGCGCAAAATCGGGACAAACCCAATAATATTGTCAACGGACAACTGGCAACTGTCCAGGGTGTTCACAATCAAACTACTCTCTTGAAACTCCCAAGCGAACAAATAGCGCCAATATATCCAATAACAATGACACGAAATGAACAACGCACAACACTTTATCCTTTCTGTCCTGCGTATGCCACTACCATGTGTAAAGCACAAGGACAAACTTTTGCAAAAGTAGTGTTGTGGTTCGATATTGATAAAATACCTGGCGGAACTGCATATGTTGCTTTATCGAGAGTCAGATCCCTAAGTGACATTTATTTCTTAAATAGTCTCCAAACACGTTACTTCACACCGGTTACACGACTTGCCGAACTACTCTAAATGTATTTCTTATCCAAATTTAGAACTAACAGACACTTCTCTTTTAGTGAACTGAATGACACCATAAAAACTATTTAATGAGGCTCCATAGTTTAAATCATGAGAAATTGAAAATATTTTTTATTTTGGTTCATTGCATATCTCTAGCTCTGAAAATGCTATTGGACCATTGTAACTACTTATGTCAAAAATATGACTATATAAAATTTCTAGTATGATAAATCGTGCTCTCAAAATGACTCGATTTGCACTATCGAGCCACCTGAACAATGCAAGAAGTGAAACAGTTTGGAAATTCATTACTCTCACCCTTACAACTCAATCTATCCAAAATATTATTAAACAATTTCGCACGTCCAAATAGCATGCATGAAAAATTTCCTTTTGCACAATAGAATTAACATTATTCGTTCCTCCTTTAGATGTACAAAAACAAATACACAGCTCAAAGCCCAGAAAGTCCGAAAGGAGTGCAATTCTTTGGGCACTTTCCCACGAATTTCATACGTCCTTATGGTGAAGCCGATGACCGTCCTGACGAGGGGACCATTTTCAGACAGGTAAACCCCAAAAACTGTGAATGGCTAACCAGGCCGAAAATCGGTGTCAGCGAATTCGCGGCCACCATGTGCGAAAACATGACGTTCCTCTCAAATGCCAAATCAGCGTATGTAAATTCAGAGAAAATCGCGCAAATGGAAGAACACCTGGCACCATTTCTTCACTCGCTACAGAAACTCAATTCCAGGATGGCAGAACAACCAACATCAAGCGACATCAAAACATGATGACAACAATGCTGTCAGACGACGACAATACCGATGACTTCTTCGAGGAGTTGATAAAAGTTGGGGGTGCTATGTATCTCCTTGGCAAACATTATGCCATTGTGAAAACCCTCATGTCAAACACTGACAAGTTTGCCGAGAGAACGGTGTGGGGACTTCCAACGAAGTTGCAGATCTAAAATCAGCACCAACAGTCCAAGGTATCAAACAATATCTAACAAGGCTGTGTACAGCTGAAACGTTCACAACAACTCCGATACCCTTTGCACGGGTTAAGAAAAACCTGGTCCAATTGTTGGAATCGGATGACGATGATGACGAGCAACGAACAAACGACATTCCTTCCACCTCTACAATACCAAAAACATCGATATCAACGCCATTCCAACCCAAAATAAAAAATGTGAAAGAACATGAAGCAGGTACAGCCAAAGAAGACCAACTAACAGTGGACAACGAGGAAAACACTACTACCAACATAGAAATTCCAACCCCAAAGAAAAAGAAATAAAAAAAGTCCAAAAAAAAAACATAACATGCCAGATGAGTCACCAAAAAAGAAAAAAAATCACATAAGCAAAAATCACCAAAAATAACATGTTGTTATGCACGCTATCGTCAAGACAAAAACAAAAACAAAATAATAATGCCAAAAAATGTACATATATCGTTCCTGTTCAAATAATAAATAATTCCTAAAAATGTGAAAACCAAAAATATTGTAAATAGTGTTACTGTTACTGTTGCTATGGCAACAACAGCAATTACCTAAAAACAAAAGCGAAAAACACTATTTGTGTAGCCAAAAAAATGTAAATATATTTGTGTTCCTGTTTCAATGATAAATTCCATTTTGGAAAATAAACGTGCTGTTTAATTACTATATTGTCTTCTACAACATTTCACACACTCAAGCGAATAGAGGAGAATGTGCAACGAGATCACAGACCATCTCAAATTTAGGGCCTCGAACAATAGCGTAGAGTCTGGCTGCTATTAATAGCTCAAAAGCGGACAAACAAACCAAATTTGACTCACAAATGATTGCAAATGAGCTATTTCTTTTGGCCGCAAGAATTATGGGTAAAAGCGGACAAACATCGGTACTGACGTCATCTCGACGGAGCGCTATTTTCAAACAATAAAAATAAAATAAAAAAAGAACTATATGCCACATCTAATGTCATGAAAAGTGCATTTTTATTAACACAAAAGTAGGGTGGGCTGGGTGGGGGTGAAAGCGTCAGCCAGATTTTAAGCAGTGTGTTATCCCTGTGGTAACTTTTCTGACACCCCTAGCTTAAAACTCGTAAAGACTACAGGATCGGTAGGCCAAACTTCACAGTTTGTATTCATACTGAAAATCAAATTAAAGTGAGATTTTACCCTTTTCTACATGAGATTTCCGTTCTCATTGAGCTCACCTTAGGACACCTGTGTTATCATTTGACAGTCGTGCCGCCCCAGCCAAACTCCCAACCTGACAGTGTCTTCGGCTCGGATCGACCGGCAAGAGCGATCTTAAGACTACTGTGAAAGCATGGCCTATCGATCCCTTAGTCTTTACGAGTTTTAAGCTAGGGGTGTCAGAAAAGTTACCACAGGGCTTTTAAACGTCTTATTTTCTAACCCAACCCCCATCCCTGCCAAGATGGAGACTTTGTAGCTATGTGTGGAACCTGAGCAACATCCTCCTATGTTTAAGTTATAACGTTCGCGTTGTTTTGTGCTTTTTGTATCTGCGCGAAGCGCAGATATATTGTTGTCGTGCTGTTAAGGAGCAAGGTTTGTTAGCTAAAATTTGTTAACTCGGTTAGCCAATCACAGTGCAGGAGACGACGAGTTACGATTGTTAACCGATCTCTTGACGATTCGCGGCCATTGATCTGTTGGTTTATTCGGTGGCTTTTTTAAAACAAGATTCTTAACCAAAATACGAAAAGGTTTTGAATGAAATGACCTTAGCTTGATTATATGGTATGTTATCTTATATAGTTTATTTTTGTTGGTTTGATAATATGTTTAAAGCCTCGTTAAAATCAAAATATTCAGCCAAGACAGCCAACATGTGTTTGACCAGATAAAGCCAGTTTATACAAGACTCTCAACCTCTTCGGAGGACAATTCAACCTCTTCGTAGTACAAGAAAATCTCTTTGGATGACGATTAAACCTCTTCGGAGTACAAGAAAATCTCTTCTGAGGACCAGACAACCTATTGTATCTATGTTGTAATATCAATATGTTATTCAACTATTTTATCTTTATGTTCAACTGCATTTTTATGCAGGCGCTGTTCAACTTACATCTGTTTTATAATATTACATATGTTCATGAACTACTTACTATATTGTGATTTGTGAATAGATGTTGAGAATGGTTTATAAAACGGGGGGGGGGCGTACAGCTGTACCTAAGGGGTGCACCGGATTTAGTTTCCGGCTGGATAGTGGATAATCTCAGTATCCGGCCAGATATTTTCTATTATCTGGCCGGATACTGTAACCGGATAATTTGTTTTTGACAGTTTTCCAAGGCGTATTAAATTTGTGTTAATGCAAATAAATATATAAAAAATAGACATCAATACAACAAAATAGCAATATTGAGCTTGTTTACTGTTCCAGTATTGTTGGTTATGGTTCTTAAACAGATAAAAGATATCAACTTGCAAAAAAATAAGTTCAGTAATGAAATTTAGTAACAATATAGCTCACACACAAAGTATTAACAACTAAACACGTTTCAATAATACTGCTTCAGTTTGTTTACGTTTATAAGATATAGTGAGATAATCCACTATCCAGCCGGAAACTAAATCCGGTGCACCCCTTAGGTAGGTAAGACATTCATTACGTACAGCTGTATGCCCCCCCCGTGTTATAACCATTCTCAACATCTATTCACAAATCACAATATAGTAAGTAGTTCATGAACATATGTAATATTGTAAAACAGATGTAAGTTGAACAGTTGCATAGTTCTATTTCATACAAAACTTAATAAATTATAATTTCATATATATTTTAATCTTTTACACGCATGTTTAGAACCAAGTTGGATTAATCTTTTGTTTTTCAGTTTTTCATAGTTTTCATAGTTTAATACTATTTATACTTGCAAAATATAGTACTATTAGAGACTGCAATTATAACATTGTTATTGGTACAACTGCATGGTCAATCGATCATTAATTGCACGTTTATCAAATTTCAAAGGGTTATTTTATAAATGAAATGGATCTGTGTTTCGGATTAATATAGAAACAATCATGGAACATTGGAAGAACTCAAAATAGCGATAAAACACTCGGCCTTTGGGCCAGTGTTCCCAGCCACAAAAATTTCACGTTGCAACCTTTCACTTGTGTTTCTCTATCAACTCGATGGAAGCATGGAAAATGTTTTCTATTCCTTAAATATTACATGAGAATACAGAAAACATGTCTTTATGTACATATGCCCCCTCTACATATTAGCGCAGATACATGTACGCCTGAGCGGACCTATTTTTATATTGTGCTGTACCGCACAATAGCAGGAAAGAGTTTGTTTGAGCAGGTGTGTCTTTTAATCTAGTATGTGAATTGTTATTGTGTTTGTCTATTGTTTTGTATGTCCTGCGATTCATATCTAGAGGTTTATAACTTTTGCCGGTAGTTTGAAATGGCTTTCATCCCGGATGAACACTGTTTTTCTTGTGTTTGGTATTTTTTGTGAACCTTCGGGTTTCATTAACGTTCCTGTTGCTAAATTGACTATTTTTTTAAAATTTTAGAGCGAGATTGGCGTTAGACTGGATCATTTTGATCAGAAAATTGTTATTTTACAGATAGTATGAGCTTGTTTTCTCGGCAATCACAGCGCTCCTTTTTCCGCCAATGGCGTGAAGTATGTGATGGGTGTTTTCGCAGAGGTCCGCCATTACCCGACAGTATATAAGCAGGATGTTGGTTACTTTATGTTCATTTCTGTGTTGGTTTGGAAAGTTTTTAATGCCTTGGTTGTTGTATTGAAAGTCAGTTTGAGTGCACGCACGAATTTAGGTTAACGTCCATCTTGCTTTCTACCGAATTTTGTAAAGTTCGGCTTGTTCGTGGTTCTATTTCAACAGGAAAGAGTTTGTTTGACTAGGTATGTCTTTTAATGCAGTGTGTAAATTGTTGTTGTATGTTTTGTCTATTGTTTTGTATGTCTTGCGATTCATTTCTAGGTTTATTTGTTATATAGTTTGCTCGTTAAATTCGCTTAGTTTGTGTGAAGATCTGTTACTATTTTGTTACGTTTGTAGCTGGTCTGTGTTCAAGCCAGTTGGTTGGTGTTTGTTTGTTGAAATGTTTACTCGTATGGAGAGCTCGCCGAAAATTGCCAATTAATTTCTAGGTTTATGTTTTATAATATAAGCGTTTCACTGGTTGACTGTAGCTGCTGTAATTTTGTGTTTGAAGTGGCCTGTTTCTTCTTCGTTTTAGTATGAGTTCTTCAAAGAAAGGGGTTCCGTCTCCAGGCAAGGGCGTACTTTATTTTCAGCAGTTTCCCGCAATTTCAATCAAACCATACGACGCCACCGACTCAGCTCCTCCCGTGGCCACTGTATTGGGACGTCTCAAAGCGTTTAATTGTGAGTTGTTGATAAGGCCAAAGGTTTGGGTGTCGGAGCTGTCGGCTTCTATTGAAGGGCCATTAAAAAGCGGCTATACAGAGCGGGCCGTCGTTTGCTGAGGTGGAAGGATTAGAGAAATTGCAGGAGAAGTTGGGGGACCTTACTAACGCGTTAGGTCCCTTGAACAGGAAGGATGAGGGTGGGGAAGCTGCGCCTAGCAATATTAAAGGAACACTCCACCCCCAAAAATAATTGTTGGTCAAATGAAAGACTAATATTACCATAGTTGGAAATGAATAATAGGTTTCCTTCAATTCGTTTTAGTTTTCGAGAAATTTCGTTTTGTTTTCTCGCTTTTTTCGTAACTAAACGCCGCCCATTGCTGCTTTGCTCGTTGGCGACAGCGGTTACTCCCATTAGCTTTTTGACGTCATTGCGTGAAAGCGAAAGCGTGAATTCTGTGTTTACAATAGTGAAATTATAAAGTAGGCTCGTTTTCATAAATACTGAGAAAAAATGTCGTCGTCAGAATCAAACGAAAGCGGTTCTTCTGATTGTGGAGAAGACAATGCTATGGCCAACGACGCCAACAGCTCAGGGGATGTGTTCAATTCGGCCATATCAGTTCGAGCCAACAAAAACAACCTTCGACTTCGTCGTCATCTTCTGAAGATCTGGATGAAGACGAGCAGTCTAACTCCTTCGGTAGACGAAAGTCGTCTGGGTAATCTAGAATGGTAAGTTGTAATTTTACATGTAATGTCATCGCCTCAATTTCGAGCGCGTTTTATTTATTTCATTATTTCTTGCTTAATACTTGTACATATTTAGGTGCCAGTGTGGTGGTCATTGTCAGATGATGGACACTGTGGAAGAGTGTGTTTTGTTGCCAGGAAATCCATGAGATGGTCTCACTCAATGAAAGAAGCAGTTGTAGTTTGATAAATTACCTGATAAATTAAGTGTTTGTATAAATACTTGGGTCCTTCGTACTGCGTGGTATCAATACAAACAACAATATGAAAATCCCTACGAAGGACCAGAACATCAAAGAAACAGGCATATTGCTTACAGACAACTTGCTCGATTAGGGTGGGGAGTACTGTGGAGGCATGCGAGAGTTGTACTCCCATCTTGTGCGAAAAGTTGTATAAGGGCACACTTTCCACCCCCAGGACCTGAAGAAGAACATGTGTTTACTGGCCATCGGCAAGCATCTGATGATGAACAGTAATATTATTTGTAAGTAAATTTATTGTATTAGTATTTTTTGTTTTGAATATGCCTGTTAGTAAAACTATTATAGCCAACTAAAGACCCAGGTGGAAGACAATAAAATAATAAATTACATGTACTTAGGACTTGTTTATATGAGCCTGGGCTAGCTGGGGCACTCATCTGGGTAAGATCTGCACATCCATTATTTTATATAAAAACGCTCTTTGCATATTCATATATGAAAGGGGGCAGCCTGGGTACTATGGGATAAAAATTTCAATACGAATGTGCCATTCCATATTCAGGTGGGTTACTGGGTTTTCCAGGATAACCGGGCTCATATGAACAGCAACAAAATTGACATACCTCATTTCACTATGGATTGTAGTGTTTAAAATGTTGTTTCTTCTTTCACTTGGTTGGAAATACAATTGCATAAAGATTTGTTCTGTTTAGTCATTTGCAGTCTTTCATAAAACAGTATCTTGCTGATATTATAGATTTGGTTGTAACTGCTAAGTGTTATCTATCAGTTCATGTTCTCTTGTCTCCTGAGGTTTAGTTATAATTAAAATGATCTCCCAACCTATGGTACCTGTATGTTTATTTTTTTCTGAAATCTACTCATGTGGTTTAGAATTGCAGACCTTTTATCTGGTTTTGATGTTGTGGCAATGTTAGCAGCAACTGGCCCAGAATTGTTGACTGTTAGCCCATCAACATCTTCGAGTACAGATTTCATCATGCAGTCCAGATAACCATATCTCTTTGACTCCTTTATGGGCTTCACTACCCATGTTTTCCGTCCTTTAGGAAAGACCAGGTTGTAGCGAAGATTGCCTTTGTTTTCTCCCTTGTTGGATTGTCGCATGCTCCCTTTGAGAATTGTGGTTATTGTCTAGAGCAGCAAGTTGGGTCCTGGCAACCATTCCTTGATAACTAAAGTGCTGCCTTTTAGGACAGTATTTCAGCATCATTGAATGGTAAACCTCCAGGTCACCAGTATGGTGAAACTCAGTTACTAATTGCATGTCCTTCAACAATTTTATTGTTGTGTACAACCTCTTCTAAAGCAACAGCGGCTGCAGTACCAGGTTTTAACCATATTTTCTCTTTCACCTCTCTTCTGGTAAGTTTGTGATGGACACATTTTTTGAAAAGCTTTCCCTTTCTCCACGAATGCTTGTTAGCAATGTGGTTGACTATGGATGTCCATTTTTCTATGAGCATCTCATAATCTCCATCGCATGTCGACACACTCCCACCAGAAGTGACATGATATGGACTGTATCCAGTGCATTAGATCTGCACAATCCTTTTTCTTGGCTTTTTTTGTCAATTTCTTGACTACCCATTTAGCTAGGTGCCATACATCATATTGATGTTTAATTTTGGGGTGCTTCTTTCCTCATTTCTGATGTTACTGTAACGTGTCGATCTGTGGTTAGACATTTGATATTCACTGATCTATCTTTCATGTTTTGGAGTACTCTGTTGCAACCTTCAGCTTCCATGGCATTGGAAGAAGTAACTTCTGTTACCTGAACCACACTGAAATCAATAATTTTACTAGAACTTTCATCTAGAATTGTGTATGTGCCATATTTAGCACAATGTCCGGGACTGTCACACCTTCCATCTCCACACACTTCTAATTTTTTTGATTGTTTTATTTCTTTTCAATAGGTCATCCTGGTGTCCCTTCCAAGCCCTTTCAATAACAGGAAATAATATATTCTTCTGTATTTCGTAGAAACGAGAACTGCTTATAAATGCCAGGTTAAGACGCTTTGCCAAAGAATTTACACTAGCAAACGAATTGCCACTGAACAGTATAGATGCTGCAATCATTATGTTTCCTGGTATTTTACCTTGAAGGGTGGGTTGTGGACTGCCATTTGTTGTGATGGCCATCAAGGCATACCGATTGTACCAGCCATAGTGCCAACAAATGTCTTTGAAATTTCAATTATGGGTTTTCCACATGAACATATTACAAAAAGCTTGTCAAGCTGCTGTTCAAAAACCAATACCTTTTTTTCTGATACAAGTTTGCTTTCAAGTTCCTCTTCTTCCTGCTTCTGTATCTGATTGATCACTAATATCAGGTAAGTAGATGTCATCACTGATATCCTCGTCACAATCTGTATCAATTGTAGCAGAAGTACTTTTTGAAGGAGATACTTCATCAGATTGGTTGGCAGAAGGTTGAATTGGTGAAGGAGGTAGGGGTTTATTATAGTAGTAGCCAAAAGAATCATAACGTGGAGTTTCTTGTTTGTGCTTTCAAGTCAAAATCGGTTTGAGTGTCAACAGATACTACAGAGACTTCAGAGTTATATGAAATATCCGTTTGAACTTCAATGCTCCTTGCCCCTCTCACAGATATGATTGCACTGGATGCCAACTTCAGAAGTTTTGGTTCCAGAATCGTCAAATGAATCTTGTATTTCAACCGCAGTTGCGGTGTTTTCAACAAGACACGTGGTGGGATCAGCCTTTGCCTTTGTGTCAGTTGAAATAAGGTCATTCAATATCTTAAGAAAACATTGCGTATTGTCGGAATAAACGTTCAAATATATTTACTTTGATTAAACTTTGATAATAAAAACGCAACAACTGTCATTTGTATTCAACAATAATAGATTTATTAATTTAAATGTATAAAGTATATATGTACAATGCATGATTTGCACAGGGTTTAATTTGCTCAATAATAAACAAATACAGCTGCCTAATACCTCTTGTCTAGCTCGTGTTCGATTTCTTCTTTCGCCAGTGCCTCTTGGTTTTACAGCGGGTTTTCGTGTAAAAATTGAAGGTACAGAATTAGGCTTAAGTCCTCCTGCGACTGTTGTATCCTAAAACAGCTTCTTGGCAGATTTTCTTCGAAGCAGTCGGGAGTGAAAATGTTCTGAACATACGTACGAATTTAAAGGTTTACATGGATTATTGCGCTGAATTCTCTCTATCCACGCTTTTTGTAATTGCTTATCAATAGGAACTCGATGGTAGCTTATTCCTTTGGTCTTCCGTGAATGATTAGTGCATCGAGGCACCATGCAATGAGGCATTGTATAAAGTAACTCAGCTATAAACCTTTAGTGTTTTTGATATTGAGATTTCTAAACCAGAGCTTCACGCTTTCACGCTTTCACCCAATGACGTCAAAAAGCTAATCGGAGTAACCGCTGTCGCCCACGAGCAAAGCAGCAATGGCGGCGTTTAGTTACGAAAAAAGCGAGAAACAAAACGAAATTTCTCGAAAACTAAACCTATTATTCATTTCCAACTAAGGTAATATTAGTCTTTCATTTGACCAACAATTATTTTTGGGGTGGAGTGTTCCTTTAATTACTTTGCAAATTGAAAGGTCTTTTAATGCCAACTTTCCTTTTCTTCCTTTCAAACTGTACATGGACCACAGTTTATTGGTTCCCAGTTTAGCCATAATTATTCGTGTGCTATCAGCAACACTGTGCCCACATAATGTTGCCACAATTTTAACCTAGTAAATAAAAATAAATATCCCATTGATGTTCTGGCAATTTTCGGTCAAATTTGGCAAAAATTTACTGTCAGAATTACCATTTTTTTCTTGTACGCTTCATCTTCCAGCTTCTCACAAAAGGCTGTGAAGATCATCTTCACTGTCGATAGGCTTTGCAAGTATATCGTCAAAGATCTTGTTGCCTGCAGCATCTCTTGATGCACCCACCAAACCTCTCAAAAGGGATAGTGCCTCTTTTTGACGATCCAACATGGTGTCAAGTTTAATAAGCCCATTTCTTTGAAATTCTATGTAACATTAAGTAATACGAGCATTAGAACCCAGTGTGCATGGTTCAATCCATGCTGTTGGGGGTGGGGAAATTCAGCAGGACCAGGGAGTTGATGTTGGCACCCCTATGGAGTGGGAAATATTACTACATGCAGGAGATTTATTTGGGAAAATTAAATGTAACAGCAAGCACTTGGAGGAAAGCACATGTATTTGTTAGTGAAAAACATTTAGAAAAATAGAAGTAAAGTTTCACTTAATATGGTAAACCTTAACATTAGAAATAATTAATTTCAATGCAGAAAAATGTATATGGAAAATTGGGCGAAGTTTCATATAAATTCCTACTATCGGTAGTCTAAAAATAAAGCATTATCTAAGGGTTAGGGTTAAGTACAGTACAATACATCAGATATATAATTATATATATAATGATGTGCTGTTTCTATCATTATTAACTGGCAGGCCTTAATACCTAGGTGGGAGCAATTGTTGGAGTTTCATTATTATTATATGTTTTTAATAATTATGTGCACCAATCAAATCAATTGTGAATGTCATTTTATGGTAACATTTTAAATTATTATATTAGATTATGTTATGTAAGTAACTCTGAAGGTTCATCTTTATTTACACTTGCATATGGTAATATTCTGCTGCATGTGATTTATGCACATCAAAATTTTGACATGGAAACATCAGCAAGAATTGTCCTGCACAAACAATTAATGCAAATAATCATATATGATAACATATGCCAGAATGATAATCGTATACAGTGTATTGTGTAAATGTTAGTCCAATTTTCTGGCTGACGTTTCATACAAGTATCCTGAATTTAAAACAGTCCTAACCATATATATATATATATATGTGTGTGTATGTGCGTCTGTCTGTCTGTGTGTGTGTGTTTTGGGTGATCCGCTTGAGTCGGGACCATATTTGATTAGAAATGCAGCGGCCATTATCGATTCGTTGATCTGACGAACTACATAAAGGTGTTTACGAAGGGTATACAAATTTGCGCAATATAATAGGTACGTGTGTTATGTATTTAGACTCGCTAATTCCAAATCTGTTTTCAGAATTGAAAACGGTTAAATATTGATCGAGATAACTTTCCAAACGAGTGATAGGTGACAAAGCGCTAAAGCTCGCTTACAAGCTTGCTTATAAAGCTTGCTTATAACCATGGGTTGTTTTATAACGCAACCAAATGGTCTCGTTTCCTATATGCTACCACCAATCTTTTATTACATAATATACAATTATATTATAGTATACAAAAGATGTTTAACAGGTTGTAGCAATTAAGGTTTACGGCTTGATTACTTAGCTTTGCAGCTGTGGCGAAAGGTTAGTTAATGGTCAAATTATGAACCCTGAAGATCACATAGTAGTCTAAAATTACGTTTGGTAGTTGTTTTACAACTTTTTAAGCTTGTTATAACTCTGTGTGTAAGACATATTATGAAGGCGAACATTATATGAATGTATATATTGATATGTATGCATGTTCTCATCTAATTTTAAGACACACCGACATCGGTGTTGTGGTCTGAAAAATTATGATTCATATATTCCACTTGTAACGTATTCGTCTGGAATACTTGGTGTACAGATGATCCAGAAGTGATATCCCATAAATCGATTGTAGGAAGATGCCAACTTTTGCTGATAATGAGGGACCAAATATTTTAAGTATCTGGCTGTTTCTTGACCTTCGTCTGAATTAGCCAGTCCAATGTTGAAATCACCACATATTATGCAAATACCTCTTGGGTAAAGGATGTATCTAATAAGCCAGGTTCGTAATGTCGACTTGTTTGCGCATCAAAATAACGTGTTCTGCGTCGGGATATATTAAACATTAAATAATAATCCATTTTAGGGAGAAGATATAGCAATGAAATTTATACAACTTGTAAAATTAATTAGGGTAATACGAACTTAATAAAAAGAACTATACTATAGTATATATTAACTATAAGTATACTATATAAAAAAACTGATTACCAGTCATAATCAGGTTAAAAATCACAATATACAACGATTTGGCATTTTTATATTTACACTTTGCACTTCGTTATACTGAATTCCCCAGCCTGACTGTTATAAATTGAAATAAGTTAGTCGCCGACGCATCTGGCTGTATTGTCCTATAATAGTCAAATGAACACCAAAGACTCCTTATCGACTCACTCCCTCTGTCCCAACTACAGTATGGTTGTCCCAATTAGCGTTCCCTAATAACCTGCCTCTTACGAAGCACTCAGCTGGAAACTAATCGAAATATTTATGAATATAGAAATTCGCCTTCGCGCGAAAATATTACGCCCAGTAGCATGAAAACCGGCCCTCTTACGTCGAATCTTCATGTTGTGTGAGATATCGTGTGGAACTAATTAGAAAAGCAAGAACAAAAGGAATCAAGTCGAGTACAGTAATGAGCGACAGAATATGACTATTTGCGGGGGAAGGGGGAGGGGGGGGAAGGGACAGAAACGTTCCTAGCGCGCACAGCCCGAGCTTGCCAATTGCTAACCATATAGGAAACACCCGTATACTGCAATTCCATTTATGAGGATGTGATATGCCAAATGAAAAGATTCAAATCTTTGATAATTGATGTAAATCCAATTAGCCATTGATCACAACAGTTAGTCCTTCAAATACCAGGAAAACAGTGGGTGTATTTTAGAAATGTTTGAAACGAAACGGCATATTTGTTGTCAAATCAAGGCGAACGATTTTATATTTAGAAACGTAAACACTGACAAAATCAGGGAGCTTATGCCTGAAATCTTATAATAATAGAGAAAACCCTTTCTAAAGGACACATCAGTATCTCTCTTAGAGAGAGGGAAAGCCAGAAACTAAAAAGTGAGCTAGAAGTACTCGATAATATTTAGTCATCTAGAATCAAGTAAGAAGATAGATCTTACTTCGTGTTCCGGACACAGAAAATTTGCATGAAGTAAAATGTTAATTAGTCACTGTATAGGAACTGCCTCGATTCTTTTAAAAAAATTCCCGTTTATATTTATCCATAAATAGGTTTAAATTCATGAATTGGACAACGTCCAGGAAAAAAATAAACAGGGATTTTTTAAGAAAAAAGAAGCTGTTCTATAGCCGGTGCTAAATTTCTGTGTCCTGTACATGAAAGAGATGCCTAGGTTAGTAGGAACAGAATATAAACCGTAACGCTTACTATTTAAATGGGCATTAAAACCCGTGTAAAAATGTTGAAAATTGTAATAATATAATTGGTTTGTTCTTCTTTAAAATTACATTACACTAGGTTTCCAGGCTAAAAGTAAATAATACAATACGATTTAACAGTCTTGATTTATGTTCAATACATTTTAAAGTTAAAAAGTTGACTGATTATCTTATAATCGCTCCTGGGTCTCTGAGCTATCAGTTGGTGGCTGGCCATATCATTTGATCATGCTATGCTAAATTATAATAATCTGCATATTTTGAAAACAATGGGCCTGCTTCGCCACTACAACATAGTGGAAGCTCAGGAAAAAGCTTGTTATCGTGATGTGTATATACCTCTGGTTACAATGGTAAAACACATTGAAAATTCATCAACTAAATGCTGACCTTATCACTTGGCCCTGGAACCGCCGAGGGTTACCATTAGCACTTATATATAATATCCGTATACGACGAGGAGGTTGGACCGCGCTGGCTGATTGCCGAATAAGTTGTCTAAGTACATAAACCGTGTTTTACTAAGGGTAGGCACGTTTCTCGGAATATAAAAGTAGAAACACGTATGTTGTGGTATTTAGACTCCAAAACTGTTTTCAGAATTGAAATCCAAGTAAATATTGGCCGAGAT
Organism: Chrysogorgia sp. JL179-B06; assembly: GCA_035772405.1. Classification (NCBI taxonomy): domain Eukaryota; kingdom Metazoa; phylum Cnidaria; class Anthozoa; order Scleralcyonacea; family Chrysogorgiidae; genus Chrysogorgia; species Chrysogorgia sp. JL179-B06. The sequence continues at coordinate 1,702,191 of JAYKKM010000114.1, forward strand.
ACCGTTCAAAATCTACGTACGCACGAACCGCGATTTAAAGGATGTGTATATCGAAAAGTTAATATTCATGACTTTAGCTGTGTTTATATCGATTAGACATGTTAAATACTTGATCATATTATTCATGAGCTATATGTTCAACAAAAAACATGTCTGCAATGCATACCATACAGGTAAGATTCCTGGCTATTTGGGAATTGAAGCTTCCGCAAATGTTATATACGACGCTCACGACCCAAGAATCGACAGCTTTCTTCCTCATCCCACATAAACCATCATTGCAACGCATTCTTCCCTGAGCAAGGGAGAATTTGTGTTCTTTTATCAGCAGAAGAAAGGCTATCCCCAACTATAATAAGCAATATGCTGTAAGACCATTGTAGGTGGAGAGCCATCGTGGACTTAGTGATTCGAAACAGAACTCACAACAAAAAGTGTGAAATTATTCTCGACAGAACATCTTAAGAACAACCGTGGTCTGAAACGAAATTCTTACACAATAGGCTTCCGTATAAGTTCCCGAATCTGACTGCTGCGGACAGCTGCTCGGGTTTGCCGGGCAAGGTGACTGATTAGGTTTTGCTGAGTCTGACTGCTTGCTCTGTTTACTAAAAATAGCCTCATATGAGGCTATTTTAAGGTTTTCATCCACTGCTTGCTCACTAAGGAGAAGTAGACCCACCGTACGATGTTCCCGCTATAGGAGCACCGCTGGCGCCGCGAGTGATGCTGCGCTAGGAAGCCTTACGACCATTTTAGACATACATTCAAGTAATAATTAATAACCTGTATTACAATTTTAAAGAGTGTCATTGGCCCAGAAAGCGACCTCGGTGGGCAGCATGAAAATAAGAACCAAATAAGTTCATTGCATTTTTCCGCATTGAGATAATTAGGCAAAATCTGAGTGCTGCTTGAGCAGCAGTAGCGCCCCTCTAGATCCGCACCCTGGTTCTGTATAAAGAGAAATTTTAACTAGAAACTTTTTCTTGTTCTCTTCTACGATGCCGAGTATGGGAGTGCATTTTTAATCTTGAATGAATGATGATGAA